>OY796663.1:3655190-3716190 GCA_963680705.1 Rhagium mordax
ATATATTCCTAATGATTCTCATCATTGTGACCAACACAAGATGGCAAGTTTTAATTTTTTGATTAGTCGATTATTAAGTTTTCCGCTAACTAGAGAGAGGTTTGAAAAAGAAAAAGAGTTAATTAAGGATATAGCTTTGAGTAATGGTTTTTCTACTAATTTGATTGATAAATTAATTAGGAAGCGTAAATTTAGGGAGGCACTTCGAAATTCTTCGACCTTTCGTATTGAGAAAGAAAATTCAAAATTTGTATCAATTCCATATGAACCCCGGTTTACCCGAGGTCTTAGTAGAATTTTCAACAACATTGATATGACGGTGGTTCATCGATCAGGAAATACACTACAACAACTTTTAGGCAACCCTAAGGATAAAATTGGAATGAACGAAAGGTCGGGGATTTACGAAATTAGCTGTAAGGACTGCAACCAAAAGTATGTTGGACAAACAAGACGCTCTATCCAGACGAGGTTTAAGGAGCATATGGCTCATCTAAAATACGGAAGAATAGAGAAGTCTAGCGTTGCCCAACATGCTTTTGATAACAATCATAAAATAGATATTAATCATTTAAGGTTGATTAGAAATTTAACAAACTCTAGACAACTAGATGCATTCGAAAGCTTGGAAATTAACAAATGTAAACATAGTATGAATAGTGACAAAGGGCCCATTCCAAATAGCCCGCTATTTATGTTAGTCAAGCGTTAACGCTTCAACGAAGCTAAATATTTTACCCGCCTTTTTTGTTACTATCGCGGTAATTGTTCGTCGAAGCGTAACGCATTTTAGGTATAAATAGGTCCCATTGTTAGGTTAAGCTTAGTTTTAATCATCTCCCGATGATGCCAACTTGGTTGGCGAAACGCGCGTCGAGTGTGTGCAAAAGTGTTTTGGTGTGTGTGGAAAACTACTCCAAGTGTAAGTTCTACACCAAAGGTTCCAACCCCTCTTCAGGAATATAAAGAACTTACAAACTAAGACAAAGAGGTATATTCAGAGACAAAATAAAAACACTTATTTAATAAAAAATCTTTTAGCCTAATTTTAAATAGACGCTCACTTTTTATACATTTTAAGTCAACAGGTAACATATTAAAGAATTTGGGTCCTATACAGTTAGGAGATTTAAATGTTAGGTCTAATCTAGCAAAGGGAACACGCAAATGGTGTTTATGTCTTGTATTAACAGCATGGTAATCGCTATTAACATTAAATTGTTTAAAATTTTTAAAAACATATATACACAATTCAAAGATATATATATATATATATATATATATATATATATATATATATATACATCATTCTATCAATCCTGAATCACCAGATAATCCATACTATCCTGAACCACCTATTTATAGAAGAGGTAGATAAGAAATATTTGTATATATTGGCGTATGTATGGGGTCGGACAACCTATTTTGTAAAGTATACTTTCATATTTTTATAAATAAACATAGCTGTATATATACATATTTATGATGCAATCCTGAATCAGTATACTAATAAGATTAACCTGAGCCACTGTATACGGTAATACATAATTCAATGACATATCCTGAACCATTTCAACGTTGCCAATTTTACACTAAACTATAAGCTACCTGCTTGCCTTTATTTTCAGGGGTCATAACTCAGCATAGAGAATTTGTATTATTCTTAAGTGCGAGTACCTTTTCGTAAACGATATGGACACATTTTGGATAGTTAAATTCTAAAAGGCTAGAGTAAATAATAATATTTTTTTAGGTTTGAGGTTTGAAATTAATATCCATTTTTTTTTGTTAATAACTTGCTATTTATTTGAAAGAGCACTATCTTGTTTATTTTTAAAAGGTGTGCATTAGAAATTATTTTCTGACATATGGCAGACATTTCTATCTTAATTTTCCCTTTTCAATTTAAATATCAGTTTGCGGTTTATGAGAAAATTTTTACTTCCAGGCCATTTTAATGATACCTGAGGTCGACTTTCTTAGAGAACAAAAAACTAAGATAAACATTAAAATAGTAAAATTTTCAATATTTTGGAAACAGTCGAATTTGTGAGGTAGTTACATCAAATATGCCTAGAATTTACATAGAATTCAAAAATGTTTAAAAAAAATGAGGTTTCCGTACAAAAGCATTAGTAACGCCGTAGCTCCTACATGGATTACTTGTATAGCTACCATTACAAAAATAATGCATTACTAAAAATAATAGTTGACAAAATACACAAAAAATTTAATTTATTTGAGCTTTAAATCAGTTAAACTCAGTTGTCAAACAGTTGCATTTATTTTAAATATTTATTAATCTGTAATTCAATTTTATTATATTTATATCGTGTGTCCCCCCGGATGGACTTAAACTAATCCGGCAAGTCCTATTATTAATAATTTTTCGAGAAAAAGTTATTCTCTATAAAATAATTGCTGAAAAGTCATTAGCAGTAACCAGTAATTTGTTTATTACCTGCAAGTGTACCGGGTTATCCAACGAAAAGGCCCACCCCTATATTTTGTTTATTTTTCGAGTTAGGAAAAAATGTTTCAAATAAAAGTTGTAGTGAATCAAATGAACTCATTTAAAACACCTGCAAAGAATATACAGGGTGTTCCTTAAAAGCGGGACAAACCTAACTTACATTTTTTTAAATGGAACACCCTATATTTTTTACATTTTTTAAATCTGTGTTTTTTGTGATTTTAAATATATATACACAGGGTGTTTGGGTAAAGGTATTCAGAAATCCAAAGGCACGTAGTACTCATCAAAATAAGCCAAAAAGTTCATATAAACTTTGTTCCAAAAATGGTTCCTAAGGGGGCTGTAGCCCCTTTAAGGGGCTTCTAAAAAAGAAAAAAGATCATTTTCGTACATATTTCGAGAACCGATCAAATTAACTAATAAAATTTGCTATGGTAGAATACTTTTCTATAGTATACATCATTTTGTATTAGAAATGAAACTAAATAAAATTATTTAAAAAGCATTGGTATTTTGCAGATGTGCATATTGTGCATACTAAATTTCAAATTCATTTATCTCAAAGACGGTTCAATTTATGAAGTTTTAGAAAGAGGATCTTTTTGAAGTAAAATTGCTTGAAATTTTGAAATTTTTTATCAGAATAGTGAAAAAATTAAGTGCAGAGAAAATAAGGGGGCGACATTCCTGACACACCCCCATGTAGGAACGCCCCTGAAGAATTTTGAAATTTAAGGTTTACCATTTTGTTAAGCACAAACAAGTATTCTACCATAGAAAATTTCATTAAAATATATTGATCGGCTCTCGAAATATGTGACAAAAACATCTTTTTTAGAAGCCCCTTAAAAGGACCGTTTTTGGAACAAAGTTTATATCAACTTTTTGGCTTATTTTGATGAGTACTACATGCCTTTGGATTTCTGAATACTTTTACCCAAACACCCTGTATATGTTGTATCTTATCTTTTACTGTTTTTTATTTATTGCAAATTTCGTGAACAATTTTCTTTCTGTTCTTATTTGGGATTTACGGCCACACTTCTGAACATTACCCAGATAATCTGAAAAATATCTGGATTATTTAAAAAATAACCTTTACGCCTGTGACTTTACGTCAAAGGAACAGTTAAAGGTTGGTTTTTTGACATAAAATATAATTAAAATAAAATAAAAACAATGATGTTTTGCAGACGTTTCGGAAACTTAATCTGTTTCCTTTTTCAATGCTAAGTAGTCTTTCTCTTGTGTAAAAACATCATTGTTTTTATTTTATTTTAATTATATTTTATGTCAAAAAACCAACCTTTAACTGTTCCTTTGACGTAAAGTCACAGGCGTAAAGGTTATTTTTTAAATAATCCAGATATTTTTCAGATTATCTGGGTAATGTTCAGAAGTGTGGCCGTAAATCCCAAATAAGAACAGAAAGAAAATACAGAAAGATGCCACAAATAACTTTTAGACAATATTCGTGAACAATATTATTTATACCACCAGCATCTGCATGCGTATCAATCAGGTTAGCCATGGATGAAAAACAATTAATTTGACGCTTCTGTAAGGCATAAGTGTCAAATTAATTGTTTTTCATTCATGGCTAACCTGATTGATAACCATGCAGATTGCAGATGCTGCTGGTATAAATAATATTGTTCACGAAATTTGGAATAAATAAAAAACAGTAAAATATAAGATACAACATATATACAGAGTGATTCATTGGTAAGTGTACATACTTTACCTGCATATGTAGGTTACTTGGGCGATTCCATATCACCTATGGTTAGTGATATGGAAGCAAATAGTGATAGACTGTATAAAAGCATTACAAAATTTGAAATTTAAAAAATGTCATAGTATTTCCGTAATATAGTAACTGACACGGCTTTATTTATATAATAACAGTTAAGTACCTACATATAATTTTTGTGAGTCAAATTGATTTTAAGTTATTATTAATTATAAAAATGAATCTTGCTACTGAAAACAATTTAGAAAATTTTAAATGCCGCTCGAGAAGCAACTTTGAGCTTACTTTCTTTAAAAATCGAAGGACAAACACGAGAAGGTATATATGAAATATTTTCTGTCAAACCGTTTTTTATTAACATTACTATATTAGTAAAGTGACATTTTCATATGGCAAAGTGCCACTTTATTAAACGATTTTGAATTTAGTAAAATAGCATATTATCAGTCAAAATGCGAAAAATAATATTAATTTGAAAAGTTATTGGTAACCAATGATTTCTCACTTGATTTATTGTAAATAAATATTGTTGGAAACTTTTTTCAAAAATGTCGTCGAAAACATATTTTCTCAGAGTTTCATATTTTTCTCGGAATACATATACCTAATTCCGATTTCAGCTTAATCAAGTACAATATGTATGTACGGGGTTTTCCACCGAAAATGATCACCCCGATAACTTTTTAATTTGTAATTTTAGAGAAAAAAGTTTCAAGTAAAAGTTGTAGGACATGTTAAGGGTTTAAAAATCCCATTTTGACAATTGAACATCGTATTTGCGATCTACCGATACAAGTTATGTTTTTTGTAAATGGAACACCCTGTATTTTTTTATATTTTCGGATTCTATACGTTTTTCTGATTTGAACCATATAAATATGTCATATGTTTGCTCCGGTAGATATTAAAATATTAATTTTTTGGGAAAGCAAAACTAGCCTTCTACTGTCTTCATATACAGGGTGACCATGAAAAAAGTGCAATGCATAATGCCACAAGGTAGAGGAGCGTAAAATAATGAAAAAAGTTCGTATACACTTAGGTCCTAATTCCTTTCGTTTTCGGGATAGAGCGTGTTAAAAATTTTTTAAAAATATTATTTTTTTTCTTATTTCTCAATTTCTTTTCGTTTTTTTCAACGTTTTTTCACAATGAAAAATTTACTTTCGATTTAATTTAATAAAATATCCATGTTCTCTTAAATAACTAATGAAACAATGGAAACCAAATTGATTGACGACATCTCTGAAATATCCCGGGATTATTACGAAACCGATCAGCAATAACTCTGTTCCATAAATGCTCTTCATTGTTTATTTCTTCGGAATATACTTCATTTTTCATAAACCCCCAAAATGAAAAATCGAGGGGAAAATTTTTCATTGTGAAAAAACGTTGAAAAAAAAACGAAAAGAAATTGAGAAATAAGAAATAAATAATATTTAAAAAATTTTTTTAACACGATCTATCTTGAAAACGAAAGGAATTAGGAAACAATTTTATTTTCTAACGTTTCGGTTTTTATTAACAATCATCAGAGAAAATTTATTTTTCATTTGTTTATTTGAAATATTTAACAAATACTATTACATTTTTTATTGTTGGTACGCTGCTTCGAGTGTTAAAGGCAAGTGTTAAATATTTCAAACAAACAAATGAAAAATAAATTTTCTCTGATGATGGTTAATAAAAACCGAAACGTTAGAAAATAAAATTGTTTATAATTGTGACCGATATTCCCAAGAAAATCTAACTAGTATTTAAATTCAACGGTCAGGAAAAAATAAAAATTTATACGTTATATTTTTATAATACTGGCATATATTTGCAAGATTTATTATTATTTGCGTTAGTTTATGCCAAAAATATCAAACTATAGAAATACAGCTTAATAGTGATATATTATATTCCTTTAAAATTTAAATACCCAAGTGCCTCGGTCTTTCTGTAAAATGGTAACAAACACTTGACAACAATAAAAATGTTTTGTCTGTGAGAAACATGTGCAAGAAGTTTAACCATTGTAACCATCGACCTTTACTTTATTTCAGCCTCTTATTCTTAAAAAATAAATAGACCAAATGTTCAGAGAAAAATCACAATGTGTAAGTAAAAAATGTTGATTAGGGGTTTAGAATTTGTTTGGCAATCAACACGTGATAGTTTATTAAACTAACAGTCTGTGTTGTTCTCTCTTTAGGGTAAGATATACCGAGTAAATAAATCTTTTGGACCTCAGTGATTGATATTAGTGGGTGCGTTAGAGTGCGTTATTATCTCGGTTTTTATACAATCATGTCCCTTAGAACGAGAAAAATTATGTGTTTAGCCAAACAAAATAAAATAAGTGTGTCGGAGCTCACATCTCCGAGAAATTATTTTCCAAACAATGTTTCTTCGGATAATAAACATCAGGTAGGTAAATATTTTTGTATTTTCGTATTCTATTAAGTATACTCATATTAATTCATTAATTTTTTATACATTCTAATTATTTAACATTTTATGTATAGAGCATTTCAATCAAAGAGTTTCTGAACAAAAGTCACACTAATATCTTCAACACTTACTTGAGTAACCCTTTCATGAAGAATTTCACAGTAGTCGGGCAAGGAAATTTGGAACCTCGAAAAAATTCCAAACTTTCTGAAAGTTTCAGGAAATTGTCTTTATTAGTAATATATTGCTATATTAAAAGTCTCAAAAAATCCACTTTGAGCGTTAGCCACCATATTGAAATAATGGTGACCAAACATAGCAATAGAAAATATTTATTATCTTACTTGTTTTTTAACTAATTTTAAGAATTCAAAAAAGAAAATATCCATACCTATAGGTACTATCAGATGACGACATTTTTATTACATTTTTGAAAGACCCTTTAACATGCCTTATATTGAACTATAATTAGACATTAGCTCTTTCTAAGAGAATTTTCTCAAACTAGAAAATTAAGAAAAATATTGAAAAACATCTTGAATAAAATTTGTAGAGGTAACATTTCTGAATAATACAGTTTTTTTCAGATTTGTGATTATTGAAAAATTAAGGGAGTTATGAATTTTCAAAGATAAGCGCGTGCGCGTAAAGTATATAAAATGTACCTCTTACAAAAACGCAATTTTCTTTAAAATCGAATTTATTCTCAGTTCCAAACCTAAAAGATTTCTGATCCAACTCAGGTACGGCTGATCATTTATATCTTTACACCCCCCCTTAACTTTGTTATTTTTGGAAATACAAAAACAGTGTAAAGACAGAGGTTTTAGTTATTTTTACGTAGATTTTAAATATGATATCAGAGAAACAATTCAGTAAGGCCAAAAAAAGTTATAATACAAACTTGTGCTTTTTGTTTGATAACATGCTGTATGTATTTGCGGAATACGGAAGAGCATGAAAATAGCTTCTCAAAAATATATAACACTGTTTTATCTTTTGCGGTTTTTGAACTATTTACATACATACAGCGTGTTACTATAAAAAAAATACAAGTTTGTATTATAAGTGTTTTTAGCAATTGTTTTTCTGATATCGTATTTAAAATCTACGCAAAAATAACTAAAACTTCTGTCTTTACACTTTTTTCTTTTTCCAAAACTAACAAAGTTAAGGGGGGTGTAAAAATAAAAATGAACACCCTGTACCTCAGATGTAGCAGCACTATACTGCTGCACTGTAGTTTGATGTATGTGTGTATTATTTCCTACATTTTGTATGTAGCACCATGAGATGAGTATTTAAACGCTTCTTAACAGTAAAATATACACCAACGGTCTTCCATTTTTTAAACACGCAGGTCCGATTAATATTAGATGTAAAAAATTTGAAGGAATTTCCAGAAACCTAAACAAATAATCAGAAAGAAATCCAAAACTAGAACACTCTATCAAATAATATTAACCAAGAAATAGATATTATTAATATTAGATGTAAAAAGAATAAAAGGCATCTCTAGGGAAAAAAAATAATAAGAATGGAAACTAAATAACACTAGATCAAATTTCAACCAAGAAGTTTCCCCTAAAAAGAAAAATTTTGTTAATTATTATTTTACTAACACTATATTATAATAATATAATAATATAGAGTATGTCGCCGTTTTACAAGAGGGAAAATTTAATTATTTTTGGTATTACGAAACATTTGATTCTTAAAACACAGAGTCAAGTATTAGTGGAGTAAATAGAAGTTTTCACTTCGGAAAAATTCCGGGAAGCGGCCATTTGAAGGTCAATTTTGTTTCTTTTAATATAAATCCCTATTTTTTTACAGATTCATATTTAGCGCTAAAAAATAAACAGCTTTTGTTACTACCATTTTTCTAATTCAACTCATTGTTTGTGAGTAATTAAGCAATGAAAATAGAGGTTTACATTAAAAAAAAACGAAGTTGACCTTCACCATATTTAAAAAACTTATAGCCATTAGATCCCGCTTTGAAATGATGGAACTCATGTCTGAAACACTTTTTTCTAATTTGCGATTGTCAACTTAAACGCCCCATCCAGTATAAACTTACACTTTTTACGAAATATTGAAACTAATAAGTATTTTTCGGTAAATCGACTCGATATTAATGTTTCTAAAATTTTTATCCTGTTTAAAATATCGAAAACATATTCAAAATATTCACGTGGTACAGGGCCATGAGTCAAATTATAGTGCCTGAATAACAGAAAGAGATAGCATCATCTTCCCCGCACGCTCTGGGTCTGGGTCTAATTTAAAAATTAATTTATATCGTTCAATATAATTTGAATATGTATTGTGTTTAATAAAAATCTTTTATTTTGTGTAAACCATTTTTACTTTTTGTATCGAGATACGTATATTATTTTTTTGAGACCAATACCATATTGAATAAGTTGATCTGAGCGCAATTTGTTTAAAATTTATCTAGTTACGTAATTATTAATATATAGATATATATTCTAGGTTTTTTCTTGACCGTTGATATTAATACAAGTATTATTTTTCTTGGGTATATCGGTCATATATATAAACAAATTTATTTATTATTTTTTTTCTAACGTTTCGGTTTATTTATAACCATCATCAGAGAATTATTATTTTGTGTTTGCTTGATCTTAATTTAAACTACATTTTTTAATGTGATGTATTGAGTGTCTTAAAGTGCCTTTAAGACACTCAATACATCACATTAAAAAATGTAGTTTAAATTAAGATCAAGCAAACACAAAATAATAATTCTCTGATGATGGTTATAAATAAACCGAAACGTTAGAAAAAAAAAAAAAAAATAAATTTGTTTATATACAGTAAATTCACTTTTGAACCAAAGCAGTTTGTGAGTGAATAGGAGATAGCAGTAAAGCGAGAGCACTACACATGCGTGACTGCATGTCGATCTCAGAATGTTAGCGCTCTCGCTTTATTCTCTCCTATTCACTCACAAAGTGCTTTGGTTGAAAAGTGAATTTACTGTATATGACCGATATACCCAAGAAAAATAATACTTGTAGTAATTATTAATGAAATTTTTATCGAAAAGTAGGCCATATTGGATCAGCCATTTTGACTAAACTTTTTTTGACATCATAATCTGTTTTAGCGACCTCGAAAACCCCTAATATGTCAATTAGAATTAAATTGCCTTAAACTTACTCAACTTATAATAATTTTGATTAAAAAGAAAAGTTTTTTTGTTTAAATAATTAATAAACAATTTCCTCACAATTATATGTTTATAACTTTTTATTTTAAGCTATGTAAAAGTGATATCAAAAGGTTTTAGGAAAATCGAAGCTTCCCGTAATTATTCCGAAACAATGCATATTTTCAACCTCTATTGACTCCACTATATGCTGATTTTTAGCTTTATACAAAAATGTCAAAGAAATAAAAGATTCTGATTGTTTTAAAACTACCAAATACGTGATAAAAACGTCGACGGATATATATTTTTTTATTTTCACTTAAAAATGGTGATCCGACCATAGCTTAGTGGGAATATAAAAATTTTATACTTTTAATATTCAATTATTGTTAACATGATCAATAACTTGACATTTTGACGGTTCGGACACTGAAATTATAATAATTACCCTATATGGATCACCATTTTTAAGTGATAATTAAAAAAACTGTCCGTCGACGTTTCCATCACGGATTTCGTGGATTTAAAACAATTAAAATACTGTATTCCTTTGACATTTTTGCATAAAACTAAACATCAGGGTACTTTATTCTTGTATTATTTTCACATTATTGCTTGTTAATAACATAACATTTCATGTACAGGGTACATGAAATGTTATTTTTATCAGTGGCATTCTTATTTAACTGAAGGAAAACTTTTTATGAAGAAACAAATTTTTATTTTTTGAATATTTGCTGCGTACATAGTTAAGTGCTGACAAGTATATTTCTTAATATCAAAATTAAAGAAGTTTTCCCTCTTGTAAACTCAATCCGGGGACATACTGTATATTCAATGTAAAATATTAGTAGAACTAATAATCCAAATATAAATAAAACTATCTCGAATCAAATTCGGAAATTTGTC
The DNA here is from genome assembly GCA_963680705.1 of Rhagium mordax. NCBI lineage: Eukaryota > Metazoa > Arthropoda > Insecta > Coleoptera > Cerambycidae > Rhagium > Rhagium mordax. The sequence continues at coordinate 3,665,949 of OY796663.1, forward strand.
AACGTAAACACGAACACGTTAAGCAAACACTCTGACCTAGCCGTAAACTGCATAGGTATAAAGTAAAACTCGCGCGCTGTTTATCTTTAAAAATTCATGACTCCGTTAATTTTTGAACAATCACAAATCTGAAAAAACTGCATTATTTAGAATTGTTTTCTCTACAAATTTAATTTGAGACATTTTTCAAAATTATTTTTAATTTTCAAGCAAATTGAGGGAAATCGCTTAGGAAGAACTAATGTCTAAATATTTTTCAATATAAAATACGTTAACGGTTCGTTTTAAAAATGAATAAAAATGTCGTCATATGCTATGGTATTATGTGGTTATTTTCTTTCTCGAATTTTCAAAATTTATTGAAAAACAAGTGAGATAATAAATATTTTCTATTGCTATGCTTGATACCATTTTTACAATATGGCGGCTAACGCACAAGGTGGATTTAATATAATAAATAATAATATATAATAATATATAATAATAATAATAATATAATATAGAACATTTCCTGAAAAAACTGCATTATTTAGAATTGTTTTTTCTACAAATTTAATTTGAGACATTTTTCAAAATTATTTTTAATTTTCAAGCAAATTGAGGGAAATCGCTTAAGAAGAACTAATGTCTAAATATTTTTCAATATAAAATACGTTAACGGTTCGTTTTAAAAATGAATAAAAATGTCGTCATATGCTATGGTATTATGTGGTTATTTTCTTTCTCGAATTTTCAAAATTTATTGAAAAACAAGTGAGATAATAAATATTTTCTATTGCTATGCTTGATTACCATTTTTACAATATGGCGGCTAACGCACAAGGTGGATTTAATATAATAAATAATAATATATAATAATAATAATAATATAATATAGAACATTTCCTGAAAATTTCAGAAAATTCGGAATTTTTTCTAGGTTCTTATGGGCTATGCTTATTTCGTTACCCGACTACAGTCAACATCGGTCAGTACGCTTCTGTTTAAGCAATTTTAGTTGAAATTGTTTAAAAAGGTGTTAACTAATGTTGTCTAAAAGTTATTTGTGGCATCGTTTAATTTTCTTTCTCTTCTTATTTGGTACTTATTACCATATTCTTGAATACTTTGAATTCCCGGATAACCTGAATTTTTTTTTAAAGTAACGTGAAAATATTGCGTAATTTCACGATTTATACATATAAAAAAGAATCTTAGCACTTAGGAAGAAAACAGTTGAGTTTTCGAAACGTCTGCGAAATATCATTATTTTATCTTTATTTTATTTATATTCTGCTACTGTAAACCAACATTTAACTGTTCCTTTGACGTAAAGTCAGAGGCGTAAGGCGTAAGTAAAGGTTATTTAAAAAAAAAGCCAGATATTTTCTAGATTATCAAGGACTTCAAAATATTCAAGAATGTGGTAATAAATTCCAAATAAGGAAAGAAAGAAACAGGTGTTAATTAATCAAGCTATAATATTATCTTTTAGGAATCAGGAACCAAACCAAATCTGGCCATTGCGTATGAAGATGCCTCAAAAAATGTAAACATTATATCGAATGTAGTCATTATTCCATCAGCTACAGTACCTAAAGAAGAAAAAAATGCAATTGAAAATGCAACAGAAATTAGAAAAAATTACGGCGAAGCTAGTATATTGTTTAACTTTGATAATGGAACAAATTCATCGCAGGTCGTTTCAGAGACAAGTCATGGTAGCTGCAATACTAGTAAAAAAGATCCCTACAATTTTCCTTCAGACACTGAAGACGAGGTAAATATATATTCTTATTCAGGAAATGCAATGGGTTTAATTATTTAAATAATAGTGGAAATACTTTTTAAAAACTTTTATTTTTTTTAGGATTCAGAACCCAAACCGGATATTTTCATTCCAGTGTTTTTACCCACAGTTCTTCGGGAAATTTCGGCTTATCAAATAAAAGGAGAGGCTACAATCGAAACTGATCAACAGGAACAATCAAAAGAATTTGCCGAAACTAGGTCACCGGAGATAATTGCAGGAACAAGTTATGAAAGCAGCAATGATGATAGTATTAATGACCCTAACTATTTTCCTTCGGAAACCGAAGACGAGGTAAATATGTGCTTATTCAAAAAAAGCAATATTTTTGAAAAATATTTATTTTTTTAGGATTCTGAAACTAAATCGGATATAAGTAATGATAATAGGAGCAGCAATCCTAACTATTTTCCTTTGGAGGCGGAAGACAAGGTAAATAAGATATTTTTGATGAAGGAGTGGGATTAAGTAATTTATTGCTAATAGTGCGGCAGCATAGGATATTTCAACATATTGTGCACTTTTTGATAAAAGCACCAAATATGGCACAGAGGTAGACCGATGTAATATGAACAATTTTGGATGTGGAGCCATCGGCCAACTGCCCCCTGGCGGCCATTTTCCAAAGTGGCTGCCAGTGGACACATGAAAGACAACAGAAGTTAGATTTGCTGCTGAAGGTATTAGTGAATGTTTATTGAATGTTTTGAATGAGAGATAGTTTGTAGGTTATATACAGGGTGAGTCAATAGTGCGTATTTCTTCTATATCTCCTATCTCCTTAGAGATAGAGACATGGTTCAAAATTTTAATTAAATTGTGAGAAAAAGTACATTTTTTTTTAATTATTATCAATTATACAGGGCGATCCGTTAAAGTGGTAGATGAAAGAATATACAGTGTGTCTCACTTTTCACCACAACGCCCCAATATCTAGGCCATTTGTTGATCGATTTAGATCAAATTTGGTATACTTCTTTTCTTTCAGATTGTGTTTAAAAAGTTATTAATAAAAAATTTTTTCAAAATTAAATACGCCTACTATGATCAAAAGAAATTGGCAAAAATTAGGAATTTATATTAGCGATTGAGATAGGGATTCTTGTTCAGCATGACCTAAAACGCCTGTATACCAAATTTCGTTAAAAAATATTCATTCCTTCACAAAAAAAAAAGTAATAAAAACCTAAGATTTCAATAATAATCACCCTACTATTCCAGTTATTTATTGTCGGATATTTACATAACTTGGTAGTTGGGTGATATAATGACGCTAATTAAGCATTAGGACACTTTTTTTAGAAAATATCAAATAACTCAACTTTTATTAATAAATAACTGGAATAGTAGGGTGATTATTTTTGAAATCTTAGATTTTTATTACTTTTTTTTTGTGTATACAGGCGTTTTAGGTCATGCTGAACAAGAATCTGTAAAAACAAGAATCTGTAAAAACAAAAACCCTATCTCAATCGCTAATATAAATTCATAATTTTTGCCAATATCTTTTGATCATAGTAGGCGTATTTAATTTTGAAAACATTTTTTATTAATAACTTTTAAACACAATCTGAAAGAAAAGAAGTATACCAAATTTGATCTAAATCGATCAACAAATGGCCTAGATATTGGGGTGTAGTGGTGAAAAGTGAGACACACTGTATATTTTTTAAATGGAATGACCCATTTTTTTTATTATATTTGAATACCACTATGATGGCCTATTCAGCTCTAAAATATTTTTAAAATTTGTTGGATGGTTAATGAAATAAAAAATATTTTTATGGAAAACTGACGTTTGTAGGTATCAATTTGAAAATTGATTTTGGACTTATTTTTGGAGAGTAATTTTTTTCTTTGACATGGTGGTAGTGTATGCCATACTTTAACTATTAGCTGATGTAGAAAAATTGTGTAATATTTCCTTTGAAATTATTTCATAGAAACAAAGACATTTAACGTCATTTAATTTTAGATATTTTCAATATTGTTGCAAACCTCCTAGTTTTCACTAAAAAATGAATTTTACGAAGCAGGAATTAATTGGTATGATGTATACCCTTGGTGAAAGTGACAGAAATTGTTTTTTGGCCACCAGAATTTACGCTCAAAAGTATCCTCACAGAACCCATCCACAAGAAGCATCTTCCAAAAGTTAAAAAAACGGATTTGAAGAAACAGGTGAGATATCCTATAAAAAAGTCGTTATCTTCATTTGTAGTACTTTTTCTACGATGGACTTTTTTATAAGAAATGTCACCTATTTCTTCAAATCTGTTTTTAAACTTTTGGAAGATGCTTCTTGTGGATGGGTTCTGTGAGAATACTTTTGAGCGTAAGTTCTGGAGGCCAAAAAACAATTTCTGTCATTAATTCATGTTTCGTAAAATTCATTTTTTAGTGAAAACTAAAGAAAATTGAAAGTAACTGAAATTAAATGTCTTCGTTTCTATGAAATAATTTCAAAGGTAGGTACGTTGACTTTTCTGAATAAAACATACCTATTTACACCTAAACAACTACATCTAGAAAATTATTCATTTTAGGTATAGGACATATCATATCAAAATTGCAGAGAAATTAAAATTACACAATTTTTTACAAAAATATATAGGCGTTCCATTTGAAAGAGTAGAATTTTGGTAGTTTGAATATTTATAAGTTAGCAGTGCGCTTATGAACACCTTGTATGAAAGAAATATTTTTTACATCAGCTAATAGTTAATGGCATACACTACTACCATGTCAAAGAAAAAAAATTACTCTCCAAAAATAAGTCCAAAACCAATTTTCAAAATGATACCTGCAAACATCAACTTTCCGTAAAAATATTTTTTATTTCATTAACCATCCAACAAATTTTAAAAATATTTTACCGCTGAATAGGCCATCATAGTGGTATTCAAACATAATAAAAAAATTGGCTAATTCCATTTTAAAAAATATATGTATATTCTTTCATCTACCACTTTACGGATCGCCCTGTATAATTGATAATAATTTAAAAAAATGTACTTTTTCTCACAATTTAATTAAAATTTTGAACCATGCCTCTATCTCTAACGAGACAGGGGATACAAAAGAAATACGCACTATTGACTCACCCTGTACAGGGTGTCCCAAATTGCTTGATTTTGGCTGGTTTTCCTATTTCTAGACCAGGTAGAGAAAAACTGACATATGAGTCTAGAGGTCGATATTTGTAAAACGCCGATTGGTGAAAACCACATTTCGATATCTCTAGCCGTTTCCAAGATATCGGCAAAAATTGACATTTTACAGATTCCGAAAAACTGTCAACTTTTTTATTTGTGGATATTTTTCAAACAGTAAAAACTTTCTACAGGCACTTTTTGACGTAGAATAAGGTGCATTTGTCAAAAAAAATATATCGCTTTTCGATTGTTTGATATCAAAGCTAACTTTGTGGAAACCATAGTTGGATTTGACTTTAGAAAATAGGAAAAAAATATAAGCTTTCTAAAAATATATATGCCAAGATATGTCTAGTCATCCTTGCTGCCAATATAACACATTTCTCTTTAAAAATTACATTTTTTAACATTAAAAAAAGTTTTTCGGAATCTGTAAAATGTCAATTTTTGCCGATATCTCGGAAACGGCTAGAGATATCGAAATGTGGTTTTCACCAATCGACGTTTCACAAAAATCGAGCTCTAGACTCATATGTCAGTTTTTCTCTACCTGGTCTGGAAATAGGAAAACCACCCAAAATCAAGCAATTTGGGACACCCTGTATATAACTTACGAACTATCTCTCATTCAAAACATTCAATAAACATTCACTAAAACCTTCAGCAGCAAATTTTATCTAACTTCTGTTGTCTTTCGGGTGTCCACTGGCAGCCATTTTGGAAAATGGCCGCCACGACCGCCAGGGGGCAGTTGGCCGATGGCTCCACATCCAAAATTGTTCATATTACATCGGTCTACCTCTGTGCCAAATTTGGTGCTTTTATCAAAAAGTGCACAATAGGTTAGCTAATCCGCTGTACTATAATTAGAATAATACTTCAAAATGTTCTTTTTCAGCATTCAGAACCGAAATCAAATATTGACGTTCCCATAATTTCGCAAAATTTTGATACTCAAATGGAAGTTGCGGTTGATCAACAGAATAATTTAGAAAAACTAGTTGAAAGCGAGGTGAGATTTTTGAAATTAAAATGTGTTTCGTTTTAAGTTTAAAGTCCGATTCATCTTCAGTCTTCGTTATAAATTTCACTTTTTTAAATATTATTTTTTATTCATGACTATAAAGCTTTTGGTCTTGTTTTATTTAACTACTTAAATAAAAAACTCCGTGACCGATTTTTTTCAAAACCATTGATGTAACATATTGTTTTATGTTACTCGATATAACGGCAACAGAATACTATTTTTTTTTCAAATTTATTTTTATTACAGGTGCACGTTGAACAGATAAAAAGAAAAAATTATAAAGATAAGAAGGATTTCTGTTTATTTTGCGATAAAGATGTATTCCACTTTGCTAGGCATTTATTTACTTGGCATTCAGCTGAACTTGATACCCAACGAATTTTGTCATTCCCTTCAAATTCACGGCAAAGAAGAGAAGCTTTATCTTTTTTAAGAAAGCAAGGAAACTTTGTTCAAAACAGAACCAACACCCAACTCCGACCAGTCAAAAGAGTTCCTAGTACTAGTACTAGCGGAAAATCGACGGACGATTATCTTCCTTGTGCACATTGCCTTGGATTTTATAAAAAACGGTTTCTGTTTAGGCATACAAAGCGTTGCCCTAAAAATTCCGATTCAGGCAAAAATAAGCGACAAACCTCACAAAGTGATGGTCATACCACACTGTTGTTGGGTAGTTTAATAAAGCACGATACGCTACTGAAAAAAGTACTGTGGCCGCGGATGAGAGCTGATGAAATTAACATGATTGTTAAAAAAGATTTCCTTATATGCAACTATGGGTACTCTTACTTAAAAGGTCGGAGGAGCAAGGGAAATTTAGACGTAGTAAGGCAAGATATGAGACGGTTAGCGAAGCTGCTGCGATTGGCCCGAATGAAAAATGAATCAATTAAGGACCTAATTGATTTACTCCGTCCACGTCATTTCAAGCTCATCATTGATCAAGTTAATGAAATAGCTTGTTATAATCATGAGACAGATACATATCATTCTCCAACTTTGGCCATGAACTTTGGAACACTTTTAAAAAAATGCTGTGACCTAGCTTTTATTCATCTGGTACAAATTCCGAATACCAACGAACAAAGAAAAGAAGCAAATATTTTGAAAACCCTTATAGAATCACAGTGGTCTAACGAAATATCGGCACAAGCTGCATCGAATTTAAATGAGAAGACATGGAATAAAAATGAACTGGTACCCCTTACTGCAGATTTGAAAAAATTAAATGACTTTTTAGAAAAAATGGCCCAAGAAAGTTATGATAAGTTGCAAGAAAACATAAACGACCAATCAGCGTACAACAGCTTAAAAGAAGTACTTTATTGTCAAATAATTCTGTTGAACAGGAGGAGACCGGCGGAAGTTGCACAAGTCAAAATTCAAACGTACAACTCTATTGATTTAGATGTAAATAAACAGGGGGAATTTCAAAGCTGCCTAACAGAAACTGAAAAAATACTTTTAAAATCATACAGTCGTTTTGTAATTAGAGGCAAAAGAGGCCGAGGTGTACCTGTCTTGCTCTCCCCTGATATGAGGAAGAATTTTGATTTTTTAATTGGAATTCGAGACAAGTTTACTACAAATAACGATTATGTTTTTCACACTGCTGGGACAAATTTTCTTGATGGCACGAAGACTTTACAGAAATACGTAAAAAAATGTGGTATACAAAACGTTCAAAGTATTACTGCAACAAATTTAAGGAAACACCTTGCCACTGTAACACAGTTACTTAATTTTTCAAAAAAAGATTTAGAACAGTTATCTAATTTTATGGGGCACACTTTGAATACTCATTGTAATTTTTATAGATTGCCGGATAGCTTGTACCAAACGGCAAAAGTATCCAAACTTCTACTTCTAATGTCGCATGGGGGAGCAGAGCAATTTAAGGGGATGCACCTTGATGACATTAATATCGACTTAGATTTGATAAACGACAAAACGACGATGGAACAGCTTGCCCAAGAGTATGATGAATCTGAGAGCCAAAATCCGACGGAAAATGAGCCAGTTCAAATTGAAGAGAACCGTTTAAATAAAGAACATAAAATAAATAAAAGGGTTGTACAAAAACAAAAAATCTCTTGGAGTAGCAATGAGAAAAAGATCATTGCATCGTATTTTGCAGAGAACATTAAAAACAAACGGGCTCCTAAGAGGCATGAAGTTGATAAACTTGTCGAGACTTATCCCGATATTTTTGGAGGTAAACCATGGACGTCAATTAAGGCTGTTGTATACAACATTTATACTGGAAAATTAAAAATTCTGCGTTAATTTCTTGTATGCCTTAATATTTTTGTATTTAAATATTCTCTTCACTTCTCTATCACTTAAATTTTGTGTTTGCTATCTTATGTTATTACTATTTTCTATTTTAGTGGAATAAGTATTGTTTTTTGTAATTTTAGCAAAGTAAGTAGGTCGCTGTCACATATTCCATATACAGTATGTCCACAGTTAGAGTGTATAAGATGGTAAACTTTTATTTCTCATTTTACGTGGAAAACTGATTCTTCATATAAAGTTTTGATTTTGTTAAAAAATATGATTGCCATGGAGTAAGTTAACATATCATGTAGGTACAGGGTGTTCAGAAAATAAAAAATCTGAAAATTATTTAAGAGTAAACTATGTTCAATTATAACGGTATGAAAAGTTGCTTAGAATTAAAATTTGTCAGAATTCCAATTTGTGGATAAATATGCCTAATTCGACTTTTTAAAAAATTTTACAGAAGTATCAAGTGGCATAAAAATTAAAAACTGTATAACTGAGGAGTTGGCTTGTGGTTGACAGTGACATTTATTTATCCTCGATTTGTCATTTTACTGACCATCATTTTCTACTTCATTATTAATACTAATATATAATAACTATTGTGAAAAGTCGAATTAGGCAGATTTATCCACAAATTGGAATTTGGAATTTTCATATCGTTAAAATTAAAAGTGGTTTACTCTTACATTATTTTCAGATTTTTTTATTACTGAACCGTGTACATGATATATTAACTTACATGGCAATCATAATTTTAACAAAAGCAAAACTATTTATGAAGAATAAGTTTTCCGTGTAAAATGAGAAATAAAAAAGTTTACCCTTTTATCCCTTCTAACTGTGGGGACAGATAATAAATATTAAATTTTTAATGCACATTTTTTTTCTTATCTTTTATATTCAGTAATTTAATAGATTTCTCCCTTGTTTACTAGATTTCTCAATTATTGTGGTATATATAAGATTATTGTCCTCGTTGAATAAATTTCATTGTTTATTGTTATTATTGACTATTTGTCTTCATAAATTTGTAGGTCAATAAAGCTTAAATCTATATATACATAAATATTTATTCTACCTGATATCCTCTAAAATCAACCCAATAAGAATACGTATTAATTTAGTTCATTAACTAATATTAACTATACCTACTTTCAATTTTTAATATTTCAAACACAGTAAAATTTAACATTACTAATAATAAATATTAATTTATTTTTTTAAGAAAAGCAAGCATTTTTAACAAAAAGTCATTGCAAGAGAAAAGAATACACAAAACTAGAGATTGTGGTTTTAAATATTGTGATAAAAAATTTTATAATAAAATTCCAAGGTGGGTAGTGTACAATAAAAATTGCCAAAGGTGAAGTATAAACAGTTAATAAAACAGTTTTTAAATTTTAATATTAAGAGTTAATATAATATTAAGAATTCTAAATTAATGGATAATGTAAGTTAAATATACAGTGTGATCCATTTGAAATAGGAGCACCTCTGGAAGATCCATGTTTTTCAACCGATTCGCATTTTTTTTTATACATAGAGCATTCTACTTCGGCACAAATTTTCATAAATTAATTTTCATTTTTAAGGCATTCTCTGATTATTTTTCGATGTCGAAAATCTTCACCACTGGATTATCAAAATTTCATTGAAATATTATTTAATAATAAAAAAGTTATAAGAAAATGAATTTTCAAAAACGTACAACGAATTAGTCCGAAAAATGACTCCCAATAACGTATGGTTACCATGACAACCAAAAATTTTCAAATAATTGTTAATTCTAAAAGCCACTAAATAAGAGAGAAAAACAATTCATTTATTTAAGTACCATAAAACATTTTTAAAAACCAAACAAAATGAAACGAAACAGTAAACTAAACAATTTAACGAATTAAGTAACTCAGGTACAGGGTTTTCCCTTATAATTAGCCACCCCCCCTACAGAATTTATTTGATGGAATACAGAAAAATTTTATATACAAAACTTGCAGTATTTTTTCTAAATTTTAATAATCTGTCACTAAAACAAACAAGTGACAATCGCAAAATAGCAAAACTCTATAAACTTAGGGGTTTTGATGGAACACCCTATATATTATATTTTCGAAATCCTTATAATTTCCTGACTACAAAAATTGTACTACAGTGCCAAAAAGTCTGCACCATATGGGAAATTATTTTGTTGTTGACTTTCAGAAAAATTTTATACTTGATAAAAGTTTGTGCATGGTCTCAAACGAGTAAGTGTCTACTAAAGTTTGTGTTAGTCCGGACGCTTAGGTCGGAAAATCAAATTATTTAAATTTTCAAGAATAAACTACTCTTAATTTTAAAGATATCGAAAAATGTTATTTGAAAAAGTTGTTTATAATGCAAAGTTACATCTAAATGTTAAATTTAGTTGCTTAATTCGAAAAATGAAATTTTCCACCGTTTTAACGCATAAATTATGAACTATATTTTTAAACATTTTTCTTTTCCCAGAAATACTGTCAAAATAATAATTTTAACTTAAGCCATGTATTACAGTACACTTTGATGAACTCTTAGCCATACTTTTTTGGCCAAATAAATATTTTGTAAAAAAAATGCTGCATTTCTTGGTGCAAAGTTGTTCTAGTTTGTTCCAGTATTGATTTTTTTGAACAGAACTTTTCGAAAAAACTTCATTCAACTCTCAAAAATCAAAAACATTTCCCTAAAATAAATACAGGTCAAAGAAATTTCCATATACCAAAAAAATGGCAAATTCTGCAAATAAATATTTTTTAATTAATACACTGATAAATATTTTTGATTTTTTAACATTGTCACAGTTGAATAAAGTTTTTCGAAAAGATCTGTCCAAAAATTTTCAAAAATCTCAATACTGGAACAAACTAGAACAACTTTGCACCAAGAAATGCAGCATTTTTACAAAAATGTATTTGGCCAAAAAAGTTTGGCTAAGAGTTCATCAAAGTAGACTGTAATACATACCGGTCATAGAACTGTATCGGCCAACTAGTATAACACAGAAATCACCGGGAGGACATGATTGTAAAAAACTGGGATTTTAAAATAATTTCCTTTTTATGTGTAGGTACAGGGTGATTCTTTTGTCAGGTGAAATGCGTTTTTCTCGTAAACGGCTAAAGGAAACTATTTTCTGTAAAAAGTATTATATTCTTACCGACTGTTACTAACAACTAGGATATAAATATAACATAAATGTGCAGGGCGCTAGGCGTCGCGACGCTACAAATTTTTTTTCCAGCAACATACCACTTTTATTACACCATTGAAAGGGTCTTTTGATTTCGAGTTTTTTTTCTATATTCTATTTTTCTCGATATTTATTCGTTAAAAAGTTACGATATAATATTTGCTCCCTGAAACGGGTTTTTCGCTCTCTTTAAGAGGCTGTAGCTCCCTTAGGAAGCATATTTGGACATATGTTTGTATGAACTTTTATTCTTATTTTTACATGTAGAATTAGCTCCAGAACTTCTGGACAATAATTTAGAAACACCCTGTATGGGTGATATACCTATTATTATGGATGATATATCCATGTTATTAAATTGCTATCAAGAAATTCTGGAGCTAATTCTACATGCGAAAATAAGAATAAAAGTTCATACAAACATATGTCCAAATGTGCTTCCTAAGGGAGCTATAGCCCATTAAAGAGAGCGAAAAACCCGTTTCAGGGGGCAAATATTACGTCATAACTTTTTAACGAATAAATATCGAGAAAAAACACTCGAAATCAAAAGACCCTTCCAATGGTGTAATAAAAGTGATATGTTGCTGGAAAAAAAAATTTTGTAACGTCGCGACGCCTAGCGCCCAGCACATTTGTGTTATATTTCTATCCTAGTTTTTAGTAACAGTCGGTAAGAATATAATACTTTTTACAAAAAATAGTTTCCATTAACCGTTTACGATAAAAACGCATTTCCCCTGATAAAAGAATCACCCTGTACTCTTATGTCGTGAAAAAAGAAATATAAACGTTTTTGTAATTCATTCTTCTTAGAAACAATGTTTCAAAAAATGACTCAGCGGTCGAAAGTGCAATAAAAGTTGTGACAAACATGGTCAAAAATGGGGTGAATTACTCAAATCTCTTAAATGAAGAATTACCATCCATAATAACTTCATGACTCATGAGTGCAAATACGTTAATATTATGAATACAGTGTTGCTAAATTTAATGGTTCAGCTTTATACGAAATATAATTGAACTTGTATACAGAATTCAAAGCAGCGCCACACAGACATGCGGGCAAAGCTCGAACCCAAAAACATATCTTTCTATCAAACCTGAACCATTGTATGATAAACAATACTGTTTTCCCGCGCTTTTTTCCCTCGCATTTTTTTCATCAAAGTAAATGGCATATAAAATAGTTAGTCCTAACTTTCCAAAGAAATGTACAATCTATAAATAAATCAACTCGATAATTTTTTATTAGGCAAAACGAACCTGAACCACATATATGGTTCAGGTCGGTCAGGGTGGTTCAGGATTGTGCATAAAAATTTGTATTTCTGGCTCAGGTTAGTACTATTACTGAGTATATATATATATATATATATATATATATATATATATATATATATATATATATATATATATATATATTTCCCGTATCACGTTCCCTACTCGGATGTACAAACTTGAGTGGTTTCCAAAGTAATTCATTTGATTACGCTTAAGGTAGCTTTAGATACAGTCATTTTTATTATTTATTACAGAAAAATTATGCCATTGAAGAATTGTCTATAAAATATATATAAGATATTTACAGTGAAATATTGCAAGAACAAATAAGGTATAGCAGTCTAAAGCTACCTTTAATTACCAACATTTTATCAATTAATTTATGTAAAAATATCTGTTCAACGTTAAGTGTTGTATAAACGTGTAACCCACATTTTTATCGGCGTATGCAAACCTACCTAATTGTTTGCTAATGCATTTTGTTAATTAACATAATTTGTGAAAAATATACTGCAATTATTCTAATGCAATGTATGTGCTAATTATCATAACAGCTCTTACATTAGGGGCTATTGTTTTTATATAATTTTTCGGTAAATAATTAATATCTTGAAAACTCATTTTTGATAAACATCTCAACATTTTATGAGAGGCTATCGCTTCCCAAACTAATATTCATTTCGTCTTCTAATATTGAACTGAAGTTTACATATCTGCATACATTTATATAATCTCAAATAGATGTCTAGGATCAAGGAGCAAAATTTGCCCTCTACCTACAAAATGCATTTTATTTATTATCATAAGTGATTAATACGCGGCAATGCAATTTTATTAATTATTTACGTGTGTTCACTTGAACTATGTCCGCAAGGTTACATAATGACGATTACTGATAATTATGATAAATAATTCGTGATTCTACAATTAGGGCATTACGTCAGACTTCTTGGAGGCCACTTCTTTCGCGGCTAGTGTACAAGAGGCTCGGCCATATGCATATCCGTTGGTCATTGTCACTTCTTTCAATTCTTCTTGGGATTCTTTTACAAGAATGGTAAGATGTGGATGGACACATGCCATCGAGCTAAAAAGTGTCGCAGAACCCCGCCTGCTATACTACTAAAATCAGCTGCCGCTTTTCTTATTGAAGATCCATTTAATTTTACTAACCTAGCAGCTCTTAAAAGTACATCAGCAGGTGCTTTCCCCTTCTCAGTCGTCCTTTGAAAATTTCGACCATGACCGTGAAATGGTGTGGAAAGCTAATGTCTAGCGGGGCTGGTTGTCACATGTGACGGACGGCCCCCGCTCATTTCATACAACCTGCTCCACTACACAAATAATTTTTAAAGCTTAATAACAGCACTAATTCAACAAGTTCAAAGTCAACACTTTCGTTAAATTAGAGCCAGTTAAGCGCCAAACAAAATGTATTCAACAGTTTTATCTTACTATCAACTAATGTCTTGCAAACGCTATTTATATGAGTACCCAAAAATTTACTCAAGTAAAGCGATCTATGTCTTTTTGTCCGCGTTAGCGTAGTAAAACGGAGTAACTTCGAAAGGTTTTTGGCATATTTGTTGCTCTGCAAAAGAAACTAATCCCTTGAGAACCTTACCTCATGTGCCATTAACAAATGAATTCACTTTCTCTTGCCATATCATCCACCAAAATTCATTGATGGCAGATGAACTCGGTCCTTGGCTCTCTTTAATGAAAAGATTAATTCCCCCCCCCCCCCACCCCCTTTTCATCCTTTCTTTTTGTTTCTTTTTGGTGTCGAAGTTACCCCGCAATATCCACAAACCCACTTGTTACAAGTGGCACACTTGATCCAAGCTTTTCGATTAGCATACTTGGAGCCAAGATTGCAAATGCCGCCCACCCACTTTAAGCACAAAACGCAACAAATCCAGTCTTTGTCGTCAGTATAATGTGCGTAAGAACATTTGCATACAGAACAAAGATAATCAGAATCAGTGTTGGCAACTTTTGTTTTTTCTTTCAAAGATCTCGATGGTCCAGGTTCATCAGGATCAACGGTTTTTTTCTGTCTTTTGTGTCTAAAAGATGATGACCTTCTCTTCTTGAACATTCTTCTACTCTGGACACCATATTTCGCATAGCATTATGCAACATTAATGGAGAAATATTCCGGATTTTTGTTCGATATTTTACGAATTATTGATGTAAACCCTGGATTTTCAACAATAAAAAAGCGAGATGATTCATTTTTCGAAACCGGCAGTACGTTCTGTCTATTTGTACTGTCTATTTGACAATTATAACAATTATAAATCTCTATGGTTACGCTTAAAAAAATAGTATTATACAAAATATAACTTTACATAGTTATTTTTCTACTCGAATTTTTATACTTTGGTACACCCTGTATTTTTTTGCAACACAAAAACCTTTTTGAAATTTTTTATCGAACAACGCCAAAAACTTACCTATAGGTTTTTCAGAGGCGAAGTTATTAGACTTCAAAATGTGTCACTACATTATGGGCCACCCTTTACAATGGCAAAGTTATTAGACTTCAAAATGTGTCACTACATTATGGGCCACCCTTTACAATGGTAGACATAATCAGCAGGAACATTAATTTTACCAGCCCGTATCTGGCGCTCAATGGTAGAATGCATTAAGTCTACTTCCATTTGTGTGTGACCGTTACACAGATATTTTTGAGTTATTGTAATGTTATGATTCATATATTTAAAAAAGCGTTCGCTAAGGTAGAGTTACGATTTTGACCTGTGCAACCATCACTATAAAAAATTAGTTCCTGCAAATCCTTATGGGACGATATTTGAGTTTCCACAAAGTAGGACAATATACTAGAGAATTCATTGGATGTTACGCTACCTTCGCTTTTATTCCATAAAAAGCAAAATCCTTCGTGAGTTTTTGGAATCAGTAGAAGATTTGTCTTTTTCTTTCCGTGCTTCTTGTTTTAATGTTTGATGTTCAAGGTATTTTTCTTCAGACAAGTTTTGCGGTTTATAGGCTTCGCATAGGTCTTTTTTAGGAGTGTACAAAGATATATTTAATTCTTCAAATATTTTACAAAACGCAAAAATTGACGAGCATTCAAGTTTTTGTTCCAGACAATATTTCTCTTTGAAAAACCTGTACAATTCAGCTTTGGTACGCCAGAATGGTTCCAAAAAATTTTTTTTTACTTTTTTAAACTTTTTTTTATTCATTTTTTATGTACAATACTATTATTAATAAACTAACTACATATATTTACAATGACTTAACCTAACTTAATTACTAGAAAAATAACATCATAAAAAAAATATCCTCTCCACTGTGTGTGTTGTTACAAAGCCTTACCGCCCGACTCTACTTAAACCCGATTCTATTGCTCTCAACGCCCTTTCAGCTTTCTCCAAAGCAACGCGGCGCCCAGCTATTTCGGCTAACTCTTGGTTAGCCTGGCGAATGGTTTCAGTTAACCTTGCGCTAACCTCAATTTCTCGGTCCGCATCACCTTGGGTTGGCGCCACTTTCTCCTGATATTCTGCTTTAGCCGCAGAATAGAAATTTAAAAAGTTGTTTAAAATATTTCTATTCTCAGGCTGAGACAGAAATACATCCGGCTCTGAATCTGAAGAATTCTGAGCCGACTCTAGAAAAGGTAGTGGTGGTGATAGCGCAACCTGTGGAACCGACTCAACTTCTGAGGAAGTGGTGGAACCACCACATTAGAACAACTTGGTTGTTCTAATCTGCTGTTACCACTTAAAGGCGCCGGTAATATTGCATTAGAGCAACTAGGTTGTTCTAACAGAATATTCTCAGGTAAAGAAACCGAAACAGACCTTTTTGCTGGTGCCTTTTTACCTCTCTTGCCCTTAACAGTTTTAAAAACCTGTTCAACAGGTGTTGCGGGCGTAAGAGGCATTGGCATAGCGGTCTGTAGGTCGATATTTTGGATTGCATTCTTCGGCCCCAGTTAAATTATTTCAACAGTTACTGAGGTCGGATTCCGAGAAGGACGGCGCATTCCTTGTTTCGGTTTCTTTGCAGCCTTTCTCTGTCTACTTCCTCACGACGACGATGATGACGGTTTTATCCTTTGAATTATAATTTTGTCAATTTTAGGTTTTTTTACGTCGCTGTCTACAAGCGACACCGTGGGTAGGTGTTGAGAGCCAGAGAAATTGTTATAATGACGTCCATCCTGACCCCCTGAGCCCGAATGTAACGATTTACTTTTAAGTATTTGATTTCTTAAAAAGTAACACCTCACCTTCAGCCTCAAGGATATCATGAATTTGCTGTACTGCATTTTGGTCGACGGTGGCATAGGAAATAATTCCGGCGCCATCCTCGGGCAAATGATCTTGCACTACCAATACCAGCCTCCGTGGGTGTTTCAACAATATTGCTGGCAATAGAGTCCGGCACAAAATTCTGTAAAAAGGCCATCAAATTCAAGCCTACTAATGCGGGTGGTGTACCCTCAAACGGGCGTTTACGACTACCACCGGCCGCATTCTTATTTAGGTGCCTAACCATTTTCACACACCCAGTTATTTCGTGTAACTCTTGGTTAGCCTGGCGAATGGCTTCACCTAACCTTGCGCTAACCTCAATTTCTCGGTCTGCATCACCTTGGGTTGACGCCACTTTCTCCTTAGCAGCAGAATAGAAATTTAAAAAGTTGTTTAAAATATTTCTATTCTCAGGCTGAGACAGAAATACATCCGGCTCTGAATCTGAAGAATTCTGAGCCGACTCTAAAAAAGGTAGTGGTAGTGATAGACCTGTGGAACCGACCCAACTTCTGAGGAAGTGGTGGAACCACCACATTAGAACAACTTGGCATAGCGGTCTGTAGGTCGATGATATTTTGGATTGCATTGTCCTCCTCAGTCTTCCAGTTTAATTATTTCAACAGTTACTGGGGTCGGATTCCGAGAAGGACAACGCATTCCTTGTTTCGGTTTCTTTACAGCCCTTCTCTGTCTACTTCCTCACGACGACGATGATGACGGTTTTATCCTTTGAATTATAATTTTGTCAATTTTAGGTTTTTTTACAAAATCGCCAGCAGAGTCTTCGCTGTCTACAAGCGACACCGTGGGTAGGTGTTGAGAGCCAGAGAAATTGTTATGATGACGTCCATCCTGACCCCCTGAGCCCGAATGTAAAGATTTACTTTTAAGTACTTATTTGATTTCTTAAAAAGTTACACCTCACCTTCAGCCTCAAGGTTATCATGAAAGTGTTATTCGTAAAATTCGTTGCATCGAGATAAGTTGTGAATGATGATGGCTCGTTGGGATCGTAATCGGGTAGAAATTTATTATTTGCAATATGCTTCCTTTCTGAGCACTGATTTCAGCCACCCCGTATCCCTTTTTTTTTTAAATGAATCATATCGATTTTAGTTAATAATTGTAACTCCACCTCTGTTAATTTTAACATAGTATCCCACGATAAACCTGGAGCTGTATAGTATTGAGCTGGATCCAATTTGTATTTATCCAAACAAATTTCACGAAAATTTTCACATGAAAGAAGCACATAAATAAAGATCTGAATAATCCCCCAAATTTTTACATTCAAATAAATTTCACACATCATTAGCACGTTGATAATCCACAATCGATATGTGTTCATTATTTAAATTATCATAAAATTCTTCTTTGGCTGGTAATTCCAATTTATTGAATTTTTCTAAACTGTCCAAAAAACTATATGGAAACACACCCTTCTGTCTCATTAAATTGAATTTGGGATTATCGTTATAGAATCTTCGTGTTACCACCAACTGGTTATCATCTAAACTCACACCCAAATTTTGTAATGATGCAGACAAGAACTTGAAACTATCGATAAATCGTGTTGTAAAAATTTTTTCTTTGTTTTAACTTTGCTTGACATGGAGTTTAAAAGAAAAGATAGGGAAGAGCAGCTAAAAAAAGAGAAGTTGAACTAAACAATGCCTTATTGGACGGAGAGATAAAACAACTGGAAAAATAAATAAAAGTAGAAACATTAAATAATATGAATCGGGTACTGTCACATCAATGTCTTCTTCTTCAATCTTTTCTTGCAAGTTTCTCTGATATGCTACCTCTCTATCTTTCTTTAATTTCTCTTTTAGATCAGCTAAAGATTTCTCCATGACGGCTATCCTGTTGCAACATTATAATGTAATAAAAAATGAAAGAAACATTTTAAAAACAGAGACGCTAAACTATTTTTAATCTACAATTTCAGTACCTATGTTATAAGATAATTGGTCATACTAGGTAATACACATAGAACTACTTATTATAATGATATTCACCACTTGGACGGCAGCAGTCTTCCTCCTCCTCTTATTCACCTTCTTCGGGCCCCTCCTCCTATTTTTTCTTCGCGCACTATTCACAACTTTTTCTTTCTGAATGCTCATGTTTCTCGGTTGCTCTCAAAACTCAAACTAATTTCAAAAATTTTGCCCGGTCGCGTTAAATAATCCAGGAGTTCACTTTTTAATTAATTTCAGTTCTTTTAATTCCAGCTCCTTCTAAGAAGCTTAATTTTTAGATCATGTTCTTCTTTTTGATTATTGATATCGGCTTCCATCTTTTTTTTCTGAAATTTTACAATTGCTAGCCTTTTATCAATTAAAGTAGTATATTTTTCGGCTAAATGGGAAGAAGTTAGTGCTTTTACAGTTGTCGCTGGATGTCTTCGATTCGCAGAATTTTTTCCTTGTGTGTTTTCTTGTCTTTAAAATAAAAAGAAGGTTTATAGTTTCTTTGGGATGATTGACCTATATTTCCATTGGAAAATCAGTTGCGAATCTTCCAACCTCAGGTAGCGGACAGTTACCGAAATGACATTTTTGTACTTCCAGCGCGAATTTAAAATAATTAAAGAGCTCGTAAAGTCTGTTTTGTGTTACTTTTATGTAATTTTTCATAGCTTTCTGTTTCTTGAACACTTATTTCGATTATGTAAATTTCAATATATAAATGTGCAATATAACGTAAACGGTTAGAGCAAACATATAATATGCATATATTGCTGGAATCGGGAAAAAGCCTAGATTTCAAAAATCCAAAAATATACAGGGCATTCCATTAAAAAAATCCCAAGTTTGCCGTATATCTTTGAAACGCGATGCTCGTTTGTTTTTTTGTTTGATGCACAGAGATGTGAAGAAAGTTTCCTAAAACTTTTGTCTTTAGCATTTTTGGGGCAATCTTTAGTGAATACCCCGTACAGATTTAACTTGAAAGAAGAAAAGAAAATTGCATGCTGGGTGTGTGTTTTTGACTGACTAGTAACTTATCGGTTACCGATCAAGCCTGTAAATAGAGTAAACCTAAAACAACCAATGAAGATATTTGTTTAACTGCAGAGGAATATTTTCCCTCAACTGCAAAACCGTATAATTCCCTTCTTGTAGAAAGAAGTCAAGAAAGCGTGTTAAAGTTTATATTAGTTATAAAAGCTTTGTTACTGTTACTGGACTTGGATGGATATTGTCCCCAGAACCCAGTCCAGAAACAAAAAATCTAGTGGTTGTTGGAGACTTGAGTTTCTAAAGTTTCCATTGTGGAATTTCAAAGACAAGTTTTGGTAACTTAAAACGATTAACATGGAACTGAATAACTTGATGGGCGATTTTCATATTATCGTGCCTCAAAATGGAATTATTAAGAATCAAGCTAGGCTGCCAGCGGGTATAATAAAGATGTTACCCATAAATGAAACCCCAACGAAAATCACAATAAATGGCAATTTATTGAAGAATTGCACAAGATTCAAGAAACGGAAGGAAGGTCTTTATTTGGGAAATAATGCAAGTAATTGAAGAGAATGAAAGAAGAGAACAAATTATTTGATGAATTAACTCTTCATATGTCGATGTCTTTACACATGCAGTGAATTCCTCATGCATGTTTAGTTGCCTCAGAAAAGGCGATTGGTAAGCTGTCATCCTGTGTATTGAAAAAACTGTCCATTTTTCGGTCTTGCACCCACGAGGACTTTTCATCAGAATGTCATAAACTGACTCATCAAAAATTCAAACATTTTCAGTGAAGCCCAAAGTTCCATCATTTTGTGCAGGGGTCCTCTGTCCTTTGGTATTTTATCTCTTGCGCCAATTTCAAGAGTGATTTCTGGCCTCAAAAACATGAATATTCTGCTACTTCGTTTTTCAAAAAATTCTTTCTGTATTTCCTCTGCTGCCGTCGGATAAAATTTGGTACAGTCATTCTTAAAATCATATATATCACCTGACAAAATATTACACAGCTTTAATTGATTCTCACATTCTTGTCCTACATAAACTTTGCCATTTCTCAACAAGTAATGTGGATTACATATGTTTACCTTTGCCAGATCTTTTAAAAAAGTACCAGACTTTAAGAAGTTCTGACAAATTGGTCGCAGTAAAGATGATTTATCATCCAACTGATGAATTAAAACTTAGTTGCTTTGAAACAAAGCATTAAATTTATTAAAATATATTTTGATTGGTCAGTCCTATTAAAATTGTTTCTGCAATTTTCAGCTGAATCTACCACAGCTAATCTGCAATTAAAAATGTTGACTGTTTGTTGTGTTGACTGCATTGACTGTTGGTCTGTCATTTTTTGAGTTTATTGATTTATTATAAATCATGTCCACCGTAGTTAAAGTAAATGCCCAAGATTTGAGAGTTCCGAGAAAAAAAATGGGTTCGAGTTAATAGCTAAATATATCATTGCCCAAGATTTGAAAGTGCTGAGAAAAAAATTGGGTTCGAGTTACTAGCTAAATATAAGCATATCGTTGAGAATAAAAAAACCGAAGCAGTAACTAATGAAGAACAAAACGTGGATCCAAATCGTAGCTGAATTAAATGCAATTTGCCCTGGAATGCATTATAGAAGCGTGGAGTAAAAAAATTATGGAAAAATTGAAAGAAAAAAGTAGCGACACAGCAGGCGGCTCAAGAAAGACTAGAGCGAATTAAAAAGGGTGGTGGTAAGACTGTTTTTGGATTTTGCAATCCATTAAATAGTGATAAATGCAAATGACAATGGTATTAGATGATAAAAATTAAGGTGGTAATGAGCACAAGGTATGCAAATCGATCACAAAAAGAAAAATAAAAAACATGATCGCATCTATATTCCAGATCAATAATATTCCATTAAGGTTTTTATCCTTCAGACACATCAGATTTATAACTTCCATAAGTACTGGCCGCTTCATTATAAAAAAAACATGCTTATCCGATGAATCGTTTGGAAAGAAAATTCTTCAAAAACAAAAACAGACGTTTACACCGTCCGTATTTATGTCTTTTGATTGCAATCAAAATAAAAGAGGAACTGTTGTAGCACAGCAAAATATCGACGGTTTGATCCGCCGCACGTTTAGTTTATTAAGAAATACATCGGATCACGTTACGTTGTCTTGCTCAAGAAGTATAACATCTGCAGATGAGTTCATTTCTTAATCCTTCTTTCATAAATCGTGGATCCAAAGTTGTTGCCAACCTAGACACCGACCTTGTACCATTGTAACAGAAATTTGCCAATTTTTTATTGTCTTTTAGGATCTCTTCTAGTTCTTTTATTTAATTCATCTTGCTCAAGAAGTATAACAGATGCAGATGAGGTTATTTCTTAATCCTTCTTTCTTAAATCGTGGATCCAAAGTTGTTGCCAACCTAGCCACCGACCTTGTACCATTGTAACAGAAATTTGCCAATTTTTTATTGTCTTTTAGGATCTCTTCTAGTTCTTTTATTTAATTCATCTTGCTCAAGAAGTATAACAGATGCAGATGAGGTTATTTCTTAATCCTTCTCTCTTAAATCGTGGATCCAAAGTTGTTGCCAACCTAGACGCCGACCTTGTACCATTATAACAGAAATTTGCCAATTTTTTATTGTCTTTTAGGATTTCTTCTAGTTCTTTTATTTAATTCATCTTGCTCAAGAAGTATAACAGATGCAGATGAGGTTATTTCTTAATCCTTCTTTCTTAAATCGTGGATCTCCAAAGTTGTTGCCAACCCAGACACCGACCTTGTAACATTATAACAGAAATTTGCCAATTTTTTATTGTCTTTTAGGATCTCTTCTAGTTCTTTTATTTAATTCAAAGAAATTAATGGTAAAGTAAAAGGCAACACATCGGTTGGTTTACTAATCCTTTCACTCGAAATAATTTCCAAATGTTCCATTATTTGCTGCAACATTATTTTTGTTTCCCACACAACTCGTAGCAAATCTTGTCACAGTTGCAATTTTGCAAATTTCAAGTGTTCTCTGATAAAAAGACAATAATCCTTTACAAGGGGTAATTAGGTGATGCTCATTTGCTTATCGTTTAACCCATTAATGCCCAGGTTTACTTTTAAGTTTGGATATTTATAATATACAGAAATAGTTGTGAAATTCCGCAAAACATTTATCATGAAGTGGCACATGACATGCTTCGCATGCCTTACTTGTTTTGTTCTTGCACAATTGGCATCATATTCTGTTTTGCCGTTATACTTAGATGCCGGCCTGCAGTAATAGATGGGTATATGATAGAAGCTCTTTTTCTTCCACCCACAGAACTGTTGGTACCATATTTCTTCAAAAGGGCTCGTACAACTTCGCTTCTGAATTCCAGGTTGTCTTTTGTAAGTAATAATAGTAATATCCAAAGAGGTAAAGATACAGGAGGGAATAAGAGAGAAAACACGGCAAGACGGAAGTGGCCATTGTGGCTTCTTAAAATGGCGGAGATGACGTAATTGACGTAACGACTCGGTCCGCATCAGTGGCGTAGCGTTTGACATAATAAAAATGCGTTTAATTTTAGAATAATGCGCATGTATTTAAAAAAAAAACAAATCTTCAACTACATAATTATAATAATACAAAATAATGGATCAAAATAGCTTAAACACCTAAAAGAAATAGTATTTCACATATAATTTTATTAAGACGGCGTTTTAAACAGGTATCCAACATAAAACTAAATATCGCTTTCTAAATTTTTGTGTCTTATAACCGAAAACGAAAAGAAATAGCTTATTGTAATTTAAATGCAGATTTGCTAGCTTAACTTATCAATTCAAAATTCAATACGACACGCCACTGAATACTTGACCTTGACTTGTACGGTGTGCAGGCAAAAATATTAAAGAACAAAGTATAAAAATACTCACCGGTAGAAGGTAACCCCATATTTTCGGGCTGTATGCGAAACCCCACAAGCTACACAACTAACCATTATCACAGACTAATAATTATATACCATTATTTCAGTCCTCCACGAATAATGCACACAACAACGCATGAACTCCGCCATGAACCAAACAAAACTAACCTTCCGCAAAGTGGCTTATCAAAATGGCGACTTCCGTCTATTTGATTTTCAAGGGTGGATATAGGAACTTTCCCTCCTGTATCTTTTACCTCTTTGGTAATATCTAATGCATTTTTGTACAGGCTTCATTCCATGTTCGTTTGAAAGAATTGTGACAATATTATTATCCTTCCAACGGATACCTACAATATTATTCTTTTTGCTAACTACGCAATGCATTGCACCACGATCCAGCTCTTTCTTCGTTACTTTCGTTCAAGGGGCATTTGTCCATTCTTTGTTCTCGCTCAGTCCCCGTTGCTCCAAAATTATCGAAATACAGTTCTGCTTCAGCAGTTAGTTGTCTATGGCCTAATCTATTAGGGTTGTTACGTTCCTCATTCCATCAGGAATAGCATCATCTGATTCTAAATTTTCTATTTCTTACACTACCTAACATTTTATATCTAGACCTGGAGGTTACATCTTCCCCTCTTTGATTGAATGTTTCTAAATTTTGAAAAAACTAAATCATATCATCTAAAAACTTTATATGAAATTCTTCGGTAACTGCTTGAAAAATTTAAGAAATCAAAAAAGTTGTTAAACTTTTCAATCGCCTCAATTGTTCCCAGAGCATCGCTAGGAAGTACACCAAGACTCATATACAGCATGGAAAGCAATTATAGGCCACGACCCAAGCAATGGATGGAATGATGAGATAGCTATATGGGCAGCAGAGTGTAGAATCGAATTTTATTTGCACACACGAAATTTCTACATTATAATCTCGATTAAAATTTTTCTCCACAAAAGAAATAAACGAAAATGCCTTCTTATAATAAATAAATATAAAATTCTAAAAGAAAGCAGAACGTCAATCCCTTCTACGCTGACTAACAGAAAGAGTTCCATGCGTGCGAAGATTGTAGATAATACGTCGGACTGTTTTTCGATGGTATGGCCGATTTTGGCACAAATTTTGAAAATGTTTTCGAATTTGTCGTCGTTCAGAAATACCGTTATGATGCCAGACAATATTCTGATATTTTCCTTCCAATGTGTAAACCATTGTGATTTGAGTATACCTCGATTTTTAAAATAAGCGGCTCCCGTCCGTCGACCTCAAATTCATTTCTCCGTATGAAACTAATTTTCGCTGATAGAAATCGCAAGGTGGTGACTGGGTAGCCTCGAATTGATATTTTGTAAAAAAAAATAAGCTATTGGTTGTTTCCACTTTGAGTATAAACCTCTTACCATAATGATCAAATTATTTTGATCATAAGAAAAACCTTTTTTGCCTCTTCCAGCATCATGGAGTCCAACAATTTCTTCTCGCCCTCTGTGAGAAAATAAGTTTGACTTAAGAGACGTCTCATCAATGCACAGTACAGTTATATTTCCAGAATTGAGTCTTGATTGGTATCAGCAATGCCCCGTCTTTTTTGCCGTAACAGGAGTGGGAATCGAGGTTGTTTGACTTGAAGCAGATGGTGATGTTATGCAATTTTCTAAGACACTTTCCTGTTCACCAGTTTCACAAGCTTCTTCATTACCGCTATTCTTGTCACATTCAGCAGAAGACTGAGTTTCCTCTCGGTTTATCACCTGGCTAGACTGCGTGCGTGACAAATTTCCGGTCATAGTCCTTGGTTTGACAATGTCCCTTAGGAAATGAAGCTGGGTAAAATACGGCCATTTAGATGTAGGCGCATCTTTACAAAATCCTTCATATATCGTATTCTAAAATCAAAAGTAAAAAAATGTCCATTAAAAAATGGGGTTATTTTTACCCTTAACCCATTCGGTATGGTAAGCTTCTGATTAAAATTTTGAAATTAGTCCGCTCAGCTGACTTTTTAGCACCAATTTGTTTCTTTCTGTGACGAGCAATAATCTTGGGAATTTTCCAAGTCGTTCTTGTATACAGTCACCTGAATCATCTCGTGTATGCATGGCCTAGGATTTAAAGGACTCGGTTTATACCGGGTGACCACGAGATGAGGTTACACTCTGTAACTTATTTGTTATTAAACCGATTAATTTTAAATTTATAGGTGAGGCATAACATCTAAATGCGCAACTTTTGATACTTGGTAGCCTTATTTTTTACATCCGATTTAGCCGGAAGTGATGTCAACTTTCTTATTTTAATAACAACTCTACCTGTTTTTGTAATGTATCTTATTCATTATAAAATTTACAATACAATGATATGATCACACAATGACATTTCATTTCAAAATGGCCGAAAAATTAAATTTTTTCAAAAATATTAAAATGTCAAAAGATATTGAAAAATAATTTTTTCCCAAAGTTGGCCGTGAAATCAAAAAAGTAATGAATTTGACATGTTTAATTTTTAATTTGCATCAAAATTTCGTTTTGGCGGCAAGATATTAGAAAAATAAAATAAATATTAGGAGAAATTTTTATTTAATTTTTATATTTTGTGAATAATTCGGTACGTTAATGGCATTAAATCAAAGAGAAGAAACAAGCAATTGCAAAATTTAAAAAGTCAGGTAGGTGTATTTAAAAAAAAATAGTTTTGAGTATTTAAAAATTGCAGAAAAATATTTATCTTATTTTCCTTTATTTTTCTGCCAAAACGAAATTTTTGTACAAATTAAAAATTAAACATGTCAAACTCATTACTCTTTTGATTTCACGGCCAACTTTGGAAAAAAATTATTTTTCAATATCTTTTAATTGACATTTTAATATTTTTGAAAAAATTTAATTTTTCGGCCATTTTGAAATGAAATGTCATTGTGTGACATATCATTGTATTGTAAATTTTATAACGAATAAGATACATTACAAAAACAGGTAGAGTTCTATTTAAAATAAGAAAGTTAATATCACTTCCGGCTAAATCGGAAGTAAGAAATAAAGCCACCAACTGTCAAAAGTTGCGCATTTAGATGTTATGCCTCACCTGTAAATTTCAAATTAATCGGTTTAATAACAAAGAAGTTTTAGAGTGTAACCTCATCTCGTGGTCACCCGGTATTGTGATAAATAATCTTCCCAAATATAAGAATGATTTAACTCCATCGGCTAAAGCTCAATTTGGCGAGAAGCCATCGCTGCTTCTGGATGTATTAATAATTGGTAAACTGTTGATCTTTGATCAGTTCCGTAAAAAAATATTTCATTTCTTCGGTAGCATCTTCAGTTAATTCAGGTAAAATTGCTTGTATTTCCTCCTCGTTTAATAAACAATCTGCATTATTTTCCATGTTCATAATGTATACTCTCGAAATGGTTAAACTGATTTATTTTCATTCAGAGACAACTGTCAAATGGTTAATGTAAAAATACTCTGGGCAAATGGCAAAACTTTGCCATACGCGCAAGAAAAACCTCTCTTTAAATGTTTCACCGGATGACCAGTGTCCCTAGCGACTGATAAGCAGAACAGGCCTCGCTTCTTAATTACCAGGCCGTTGCCGCCGACAGTTCCACTATGGAATCAATGTCGACGTGTTATGTTTATTGGTTGTCTCGGTGTGATAAGAACGTAAAATTATCGGTGTTGTAAGTCCTCATGCTCGTAGACATTTGTATGTGGTATCTTGTTTACTTTTTATATTGAAGTTATGGAGAGTGTTGTTAATTAAATAATCCGTTTGATGTGTATTTCGATCTGGATCATCTGTTTACTCTCATTAATAATTCAGTATGACTGTGTACTTTCACAACATACTCTGATGCATTTGTTAATGCTCCAATTTGTTTTCCTGTTTTCAGCTTTAAAAGGCAAAAGTTACTCTCAAGTGCAGTTCTCCATGGTACTACACTTCACAGCGAAAAAGTCTTTTTCAAACCGGCTCGCCAAAGTATCATTGTTATGGCCTCTCTTATTTCTCAAAGCACTGAAAAAAAACTAAATGGTGTTGCGAAAATTTATAACTTAAAATGAATTTCAGCAAAGGTGTTTCTGTCTGAACATATTTTAAGTAGTACTTTCTTAGACACTCTACAAGTATTAAAGAACAAAAAAAAAACGTTTTTTTTTTCTTGGACAGTCAAATGAGAGCATTATTGAATTTTAGTTCGCTGATGTAAAACTTTTTGGAAATATAAATCAACGATTGTTGTATTAGGCTATAGTTTAATTATTAGGTATATTAAAAGATAAATTTTTAAAGACACACAGAAAGAAATTGAAACTCATAGAGTTGACTGTTTCTTGCACCGAGCCTGTAACCATCTGAGCAGGTGTTCTGTTTCTGAAACACTCATTTGCCTTCACGATTTCCGCACAGTCTTGCAATTTCGGCAGCGTATTAGTATCCAAATATGATTTGAAACATTCTCTAGCCGATTGTTTTTCGGGGGTGGTCCAAGTTCTTCAGGTAATGTACCTCAAACTGACATTTTCTGTAACATAAAAGGAGTATTACAAGTCGTACAAGGTATGGTAAAAATGGGTTCTTCTTGATCATCTTGATGATCTTCATCAGCATTGTGATTTTCGGGTGATAACAGTTCACTTAATTCATTTATAGACATTAACTCGTCTTCTTTTGGATCTTCATTAAGGATTTCGTCAATAATAATTGTATCCAGATCACCATATAGGGCTTGAATGCTTGCATTATCTTCTTTATTAATGTGGCACTCTAATTTTACTCTACTAAGAGCATCAGCGACTTTATTTTGTATACCCTTTTTGTATTTAATCTCATAATCGTATTCTTCTAGTTTAAGTCTCCAACGAACTAATTTTGAATTAGGTTCTTTTAAAGAGAATAACCATTGTAATGGTTTGTGATCGGTATAAATAATAAATATAGTTCCGTAGATATAAGGGCGGAAGGTTTTACAGGCCCATACGACTTTTTCTATGGTCGAGTAATTAATTTCTGAAGAGTTAAGGGTTCTTGAAGCGTAACTGATGGGATTGTCGTTTTGGGAAAGTACAGCACCGGTAGCGTAATTAGAGGCGTCTGTAGTTACTTCAAAAGGCTTAGTAAAGTCAGGACAATGAAATATTGGGTTGTTTATTAATAATGATTTGCAAATTTTAACGTATTCATCTGTAAAAGTGATTTTCGTATCTTTTTTTAAACAATTGGTTAGAGGTTTTGTAATTTTTGCAAAGTTGTTAATAAATTTCCTATAGTAGCCTAAAAGACCTAAGAAGGATTTTATTTCGGTGGTAGTTTTAGGCAAAGGGAAATGTTGGATTGCTTTTATTTTGTCGGGGTTTGGTTTGATACCGTCTGGTACGTGTCCTAGGAAGGCTACTTCTTTTTGCCACTTCCTTGGTAACAAACGTAATTGCGTCTTCTAAATTATTTATTTCTTTAGTGCGTATACCATTTGTTGGAAATTGTATGGGAGATTTCGAACATAGGTAGCTAAACTAAGCTTTTGAAAGACAGAACTCAAGGTTTCTTTTACTGCACGAGAATCCGGAAGTTGTCTCAATTTAGACATTAACAATGATTGGCATTGTATCGACCAAGAATTTACTTCTAACCTAGGGGAGATATTGATTTGAGCTTGACCTTGCAACTTATTTTTTATGGCTCGTAAGAGAAATTTATCCTGTACTTCATTATTTGAAGCATAATCATTTAATAAAGATGGAGTACCATCAAAATATCACATCGATAAACATTTTGAGTAATTGATACTGTGAATTTGTACTTGGAGTCGTCATTATATTTTCGATCTCGTTAATGCTTTCTAGTAATTCTTGCATAAAAACCTAAAATATTTAAATTATTGATATACTTTCAATGAATTCAATTTAAATTTTAAAACTACTTGAATTATTGATATGCCCTCAATAAATTCAATTTGGATATGCTTTCCAAGGGTTTTTACGGTTTATTGATATTCAGTCAATAAGTTCGGAGAGACAGAAAGAATGTATGCGCTTAAATTATAATAGGAAAGGAGAATGTGGACAAGAAAGAAGACTCACAGACTTACCAACAGCTTGAAGTTCCAAACAGGAAATTGTGTTGGACTGGGTTGATTCTGGTCCTGGTTCTTTAACTTGGTAGTGCTTTAATGACTGAAGTCAACCAATGGATGATCCTGTTCCTCGATCGATGTGAATTCTTCCAATGAGCACTATCCTACCGACTGCGCCAATTATGTGTTCTTTATTGTAGACACTTATCGATTAAATGACACACTGAATAAGAATACTTGTTTATTGATATAAGTTATTTGCACACGGTATACATCTGCTCTGACGATGAAGAATCTGGATTTGATATTTATATGATTCCTTATCGTTTACAAATGCGTCAATTAGATAAAGGCATTCTCCGTAACAGTATTTGTCATGCATAAATATCATGGTAATGGCAAAAATATATAGGTCTGGACACCAGGTCACTACGTGTAACTACCATCAAAAATGTAAATTTAATTTGTTTACCTAGTTCGCTCCCATCCTCTTCTCTCCCTCCTCCTTCTCCTCTTCGTCCCCATCTTCCCCTCCGTCTTCTGGAGCGCCCTCATCCTCTCCAGGAAGGCCCCCCGAACCATCCTCTTGCCCAAGCGACTCTCCAGGTGGCCCATGAACTCCTCTTCTGTGACGATTCGGATTTTCGGATACTTCTGGGCCATCCTCACGCAATACTGGCTCGGATTTTCGCCACCAACCAGAAAATCCACGGCTCTTGTAACATTCTTTTTCTCTCTTCGGCCACCGCTGCCTTCAATAAATCGGGTGGCGTGGTCGTAGGATTTAAAAATTTTTCCCAGGGCCCCGGTCAGGAACACGACCTTCCTCTTTAAAATACCCGGTATGGGTTTGGAGGCCCTGTTAGCGTTTCTTGTGCGTGCGAGGAGGGACCTTCCTTCACCCCACCCCACCCCACCCCCACCCCCCGAGTACCTTAACTTGTCGAAGTCAGCCCCAGGGGTGGGACTCCAAGTTCGGGAGTAAAGTTCAAAGTACGTCAATGGCGTACTTCTCCTTAACAATAATAATTTTATTGTGATAAATTCGAATTCTACTCGTTAATAGAATTATTTTTGGTATCTAACGCTTTCGTGGTTTAATAAAAAAAAAACGTTTTGTGTCTTAATTGCAATCGAAAACTTATCAATATCTTTCTAAAATGAAATCATTGTCGGTAATACATAAATCCACAAAGTGCTATTAAATTTAGGCTTGGATTTTTGAGAACGGAGGAAATTTGTCCACTTCATGGTCTTTTAACTATAACTCAAGACTATGTAGTTTTAAGGGTCAATTCTGTAAGCCTCAGCGACTGAGGAAGTCTTCAGACAAATGTATAGGTTAAACAAAGAGGCAGCACAAGATGTCTTTGAGGAAATACGTGAATTTTTGCCAACTGGTCAACGAAGTACTAGAGTGGCTCCTGTTATTAGAGTAGAAAATATAACTTGGTGGTTATGTGTAATTTTGAAATATAATTGCATTTCAGTTTTTTACTGCACTACACTTCTTTACTCACGGAAGCTATCAAAAACCTATTGGGCTAGATCGATTGAATTGTTCCTTAGATTAGAAAGCTGTTTGCTGGGTGATAATGGATTATTTATTTTTGTAAACTTGTACAGCATTATTATGGCAAAAATTTATAGAAAAATTATGTTCTTATTCTTTCTTCAGCTATCTTCGCATCACGAGCCAGTATTGTTTTTCTGCTTCACCAGCCTCTACTCTTAATTCATGTGAATATTCTTGCTGAGCGATAGAGTCCTTTGAGCTTTTTAATTCTCAATTCCTTTTCTTCGTCAATTTTTTCAAATTTGGAAGATCATTTCCTCTTCGCAGGCCTTTATGTAAGGTTTTTGGAGTCTCCAAAGTGAGAGGTAACATTAATTTTACAGTTTAATAATAAATTGGAATGTATGAATATTAAGTTTAATTACTCCTGCGATTATCCCAGTGCTATCCCACGAATTTTTTATTGTGAAATCAATTGTAGATACGACGGACCTAACCATATCATCCATTATATCTGTACTAACTTTTAAATAGTATTTTCTTAACTAGTAGTGCCCGTCCCCGAACTGTCTTCCGATAACTTTTAATAAAACGTTCTCAAAAATAACGTCGGCAACCTTTGATTGGTCGATCAGTAATAATTTATTTAATAAAAATAATGTTTTAAATTTTTATTTTCCAGTACCATATATAATTTACTAAATAATTGCATGTTGAATCCTCTCAGCTTCTCCAAATTCTCTTTTCATTCGGTGTTTGGATGCAGATAGGACGACTGAAAATTGGTGGAGGCATCTAGGACTGAACCAGTAAGAATAACTGAGTTATCTTTTAAGGAAGACAATAAATATTTAAAATATTTACCAAGGTTTTCTGGAACTGATGAGGAACAAATTTGTACGTTGAAAACTGAAAAACAATCAGGACAGTCGCTAATATTATAAAAATATATACACGCGCGTTCACAATTTATACAATAAATTTGATGATAACTATTTAAATCTGTTAGGACTGGAGTTGGATGCGAGACAGTTGAATGCTGTTCTACCTTTTCTATCCAATCTAAGGGATACACAACTTTACTACAACTTTCACAAAGTTCAACCATACCGAATAAATAATCATCTCTGGATAAACCCTCTTCATTATTTTTACATTCTTTACCAAATAAATTTTCAAAAGTATTTACAAATAATTTATTTAACATAAAATAACTTTTTACAATACCAATAAGTTTGAGTACAATTTGATGGTGTAGTTGCAATCATTATTACAGAAGGAACTGTTATTTTAAACACGTTCAATTTTCATATTTATAGTAAAATATGCTGTTGGTTATTCTTTGGTCTTACTTTGTATGTTTAGAATATACATTTTATTGAAACTTAGACTATTGCATCATTTGTTATTCTCCTCGATGCAATTCTTTCTTGTTAATTTACAAAAGTGAATGCAGTTACATATCCCACTGCATTTATATAAATACCGTCTCTTTATGCACAAATGTTATCATTTTCATCACTTCCCTTAGGGCATGTAAAATTTGCCACAAATGAGACATTAATTTTGCAAGGAAATAATTTAACCTTTTGTATAATATCTGGGAAAATTAATGAGACTTCTTCTAAAAAGATCTTAGGGTCTTTAAAATTGAAATTATTGTCCACCGCCCGACCTTGAAAAGCTGTTTTTGTTATTTTAATATCCCAGTTTATTTTCTGCCGTTTACTCATAATGAAATAGATGAAAATAAAGTAACCATTATTAAAATTTAAAGTTCGATAAACTCTATATCATTGGCCGCTCTTCCATTATCTAACTTCTTCAAGCCTTTAAAAACCATTGACAAATTTTTCTTATTCGTAGTCTCTATCTCGGCTTCCGACATATTCTTAAAACGTTCAGGTAGAAATATATATCTCTCCACCTCCACTAATTCTACTATAATCCGCATTCCATAAACCGTATCTAAACTACGAAAATATCCTAATTTATATGGTTTTTCTTTTTGAAGTTCTTTAAATGTGATTGTTTGAAATTCAAAGGATCCTAATGTATTTAAATTTTTTAAAGTATTGTTTTGAGCCATCTCTAAAAAGAGACAAATTTACGTAAATATACATAGATAATTTTCAATAAACAATAGAAATAAAAATAAAGTTATATCACCTGTTACTGTAGATCTCTGGAAACTGGATACTGTGTCAGTTTTCTCCTCCCATTTTTTTTAGCATCTTTAAATGAAAAATGTGGAGAAAATTTTCCTGACAATAAAATTTCGTACTCTGTACTTTTTAGTAGGTCCACCAATGTGTTTTTTTGCTGCTGTGAACAATAATGTAATTTTTTCTACATTGGTCGAAGTTCTATATATGATTGATAATTGTGTCAAACGTCAAAAGAACCACAAAACAAAATACTCGAGAAGATGGCAATAATTTATAATGCGATGTTGCCGTCCGTTAGTCATCGACAACATGTCTACTTGCTTATTCCTTTATGGTTGTTCAGAACGTAATAGTCGTTTGGAAGGTCTTCCGACCCCACAATGCTGGAAATTAAACCACTTAATTTTAAAATAGAACATTTTCCTTAAATTTAATAAGGCACTGCACTACAATTTTGCACATTATTTTAACACCTGTTTATCCAATTCTTCGGATATAGTAGAAAACCTTGCCGTTATGCTGATTATGGTGTCAAGCTTTCTGATTGCCTCCTGTACACGATTTACTTTTCGCCGGTATTTTTCTCGTTTTCGGTAAAGCTCACTCCGCTCCACTGTTTTTTGTTGAAAGACTTCATTACTTTTTTCTATAAACTGCCTAGCCTCTCGAAGAAATAAGTCGGTTGTTTCATTTTGTAACGGGTCCATGTTCATTTCGCGTTACAACTTTAAATTTGAAGAATATATCCCTTGGATATAAACATTTTTTTTTTTTTTTTTTTTAATCGTCTTATTTATATTAACGTCCTGGCGAAGTTTAGCTTAGAGCTATTCTGACACTTAACCAGGACACACCACATACACCCATTCCCTCCGACATTGCCATCTGCCGGAGCTGGGACTCGAACCCAGGAGAGATAGGCAGTAACTAGTCGCCTTGTGCCACTCAAGGGCGATCTAGCCCGCTGCACTATCCTCGGTAATGTAATGAGATACGGTCACCCATCCATTCCCCGGCTCCGACCACCGCTGCTTTGCTCCGAAGATCGAAGACCGGCAATTGTACGCATGACCCCATCTCACTACTAAGTCTATAAAACAATGAACTGTACTATTCCGTTCCCCAAGTTAAGCATATTAAACTGGACTAGGGCCAGGCAACGGGCATAAATTGAAGTTGGCAACAAGAACGATATCGGATTGACGGAGGAATGCGGGGCTCTTTTCGTTTCTGGCTAGCTACCGAGCAGGTGCTTATCACCGTGTCTAGAAAATTTGTATTTAACAGTTGTGTTAATATCATCTTGTATGGATTAAATAATTTGCTAAACACGGAGTAAATGTGAAAACCTTATATATCAATAAGGTAAGATTTAGTACTTAAAAATTATCAAACAAATAACTACGGTTAGTTTTCCCTCCATTTTAGGTTTTTTAAGTATGGCTAAAGTTTTTTTATTGGTTATCGTTTTTGTATGGAGTGATTTTAGTAGATAGGCAAAGCCGCTCCGGGACCACTTTCGAGGTCGATGGCGTCTGTCCATCCGGAGTGACCATGGAGAGGATGAAGAAGTCTTCGGAGAGGGTCGAGGGTATGTACAAGAAGTAAATCGTCAAAGACCGGAAGGTGGAGGGCGAAGAAGTCTTCGAGGGGGTGGTCTTCGGCGAGGGGGTATACAAGAAGTAATCGTCAATGACCAGAAGGTATTGCATCATCGTTAAAGCGTATTGCGCAATATTACGTAATCTTACGCAATATTGCGCAATATCATCAAGTTCTGAGAATGCCTGCGTTCAAGGTTAGCGACTTGTCGAGACTTGTCTGTAGGCGGCTAGATCAAAGGAGTGATTAATGTGGCGTAATCGATATGCACACGTGCGCGTTCAAGGTTATTGCGCAATATTGCATCATTTAGTTCTGAGAATGGCGCACCTGCGTTCAAGTTAAAGCGCTCTAGCGACTTGTCGAGACTTGTCTGTAGGCGGTTAGATCAAAGGAGTGATTAATGGCGAGTACGTGACTAAAAGAGCAACATCCAATTCTAAGAATGATGGAACACCTGCGTTCAAGGTTAAAGCGCTCTAGAACAAAGAAGTCTTTGATGGTGTGTGATTAATGGCTTCCGACCCCGACCGCTAGCGTTCAAGGTTAAAGCGTTCTCACGTTTCCGTTTTTGCTGACTCGCAATGAAGTATGGGGGGAGGGGGAAAGGATATAATCGATGAGTCATCCTGCGTTAATTAAAGCGCTCGTCTTTTTTTAATTCTTAGTCTTTAACATTTAGTGTTAGAACTGTCTCGTTACATTACAGTGTGCTCTCTCCTAATAAAATAATAATAATAATAATAAACAGAAAAATGTGGATGTTTTATAGTGAACAGAATTGGAGCAAAGCTGAAGACTTGCAGAGCGCAGTAGAATGTTTATGTGATGAAATTTCACCGCTAATATTTAGCGAGCGCCACGATAATGTGTACGATTTCCAGTCCATCCAAGACGATGAAATTCGTAATAAAGAATGTGAAAAACAGATTCAGAAGTACAATGGAGCTCTGGAATTGTGTCACAAATTTCTCGAGGGGAACGTTAGCATTCAACGATTTTGTAGAGAAATGATTGCAGCCGACATGAAAACATTTCTATTTAAAATTAAACTGTATTTACCTGTAAAATATATTATTCAATTTGATATTTATGACGAAGATGATAGCGATGTAAATGAATAAATATAAAGTTTTTATTTTTTCAAATTTTTTTTTTTTCAAATTTTTTTTTCAAAATTTTTTTTTTTTTCAAAATTTTTTTTTATTTTTTAATTTTTTTATTTTTTTATTTTTTTAATTTTTTAATTTTTTAATTTTTTTATTTTTATTTTTTTTTCAAAAATCTTTTTTAATCTTTTTTTAAATTTTCGATTTTTGGGAATGCATAAAGGCGTAAAGAGATTTTTAAATAAAAGAGAACAACATATTTAAAATAATATATTAATAGAAATAAAAATATAATACTAATTAAAATACTAATTAAAATATATGACAGATTCCTCCAGGGGTGTGATGACATCATATTCATTCTGTAACAAAAGAAAATACATGATGTATGTATAAAAATTATATTTACTTTACTTACTGCTGAGAATCTCAACACCTCCATCACAATTTGAGGTGATAGTCGTGGTGGAGGTGATGGTGAAGGGGGTGGCGGGATCATGGGCGATGTCATAGGGGGTGGCGATGTCATAGCGGGTGGAGGCATCAGGGGCGATGTCATAGCGGGTGGAGGCACCATGAACGACGTCATAGCGGGTGGAGGCATTATGAACGACGTCATAGGGGGTGGCGTCATCATGGGCGATGTCATAGGGGGTGGAGGCACCATGAACGACGTCATGGGCTGCGGGTGATATGAGAGCGGTGAAGACATCACGTGATCCTCCTCCTCCTCACTCTCTATTTCTGACTTTATATTCGTAAAACTGTAACAAAGAGAAATATCAGTATTTATTTATGTTAAAATGTTTCTATAATAATTACCATATTTGCATCTGGGGGGACGACGACACCCATCGGTGTGGCCATTTCATGAACGGGTTTTTGTCACAACTAGATGTTGAGACCCGTTCGTCGTCGTAACCGTTTGGAGGAGGAGAAGAACTGTCGCCTAAACCAATGCTTACGAAACTATGAAAAAAAAAAAAATCCAATTTAAAAAAACTAAGCACAGAAATAAAAAGATTAAAATGTACTCACTTTTCTCTAAGATAAGCCTCCAGATACTGGGGCGGGGTGTACTGGTACTCGCACATGATCAAGTTATGTTCACGACTCACAGTAGCTGAATGACAATTAAATAAAAGCGTATACCCATAAACCCCTCCGCCGAAAAAACGAAAATCTTTTAATGCACATTAACGAAACACTAAAAAAATAAACAATATCCCTTTTTGCCAACGTGTATCAGACTAGCAAGTTCTGTTACTTTTTAAATCAGACTGTCAGCAAAATAATAAAAGGCAATTGAGCACGTTCATAACATAAACGATCCTTTTTTACGTCTGAATTCATACTCCACATAAATAAAACAAATGTTAATTTGGCAAAAAAATATTTAATAATCAATAATAATTAATTCATCGATATGATACATTTTTTTCTTATAATAATTCTAACTATACACTTTAACAATAAAATCGAAATACACAGAGTAATGTAGCATAGTAATTGTAAAATTGGATCGCTGTTGCCGCTTATGTCTTCGTGTTCTTGAGTCCCATTAAAAGTGGGGTAGGATGTAACAGCATGTAAAAGAATAAAGTATGTAACCACCGCCGCCGCCGCCGCCGCCATGATGATTGCTGATACACTAATGAGATTTATCCTCAAATAATGTCTATTTATTGTCTGATATTCTAAGTAGTAGTACTGGCACAATTACGGGGATTAAATTGGAAATTCTTCGTTGAAATCTTTGACGATCGACCGATGCCTCAATCCAACATTGACCATTTCTGGACATTCTGTACGCATAAGACCAATGTATGATGTACCTAACTTGAATCTTATCGTCAAATCTCACCCTCTTTTTAGCAGCAGCAGTTTCCATTTCTTTTTTTTTTTTCATGGATTATTTATACGAACTGCAGCATGTAAACGTATTCGACATATTACGCATGTTTTCTGAGAAAAACTACAGTCTGCGCATATCGCAATATGTCCACACGGTACGAATATCATATCACAATCATTTTTGTAGCAAACTTTACACTTTTTACGAATCTCGCAAACTTTACAAAGACTGTTTATAGAATTAGCGATATGACCACAAGATAAAAATACTGGAGACTGCATTTTGTTTTCAGAGAGCAATTCTTCTTGCTGCTGTGGCACGTGAAAATGTTCCACACCGTCTTCTATCGCTGAATACACCACTGCCAGCGATGACACTTAATTTTTGAAACTGTGAAAACATACGCTGTTTCTCTGCATACAAGTTTATTAGTTTTTTCAACTCGTGCAATTTAAATAAATGATCTTCTAACATGAAGTTAAATGATGATGATGACATCTTACTCTTATAACGTCTAACTGGATAATGAGTAACTGGTGCTTGTGCATAGAGGATAATAGCAAAAGAGGTGGGGGGAGGGGATGAATAAAAAAAAACATTAATAAAATACATATTTATTTAGGTAAACTAGAATATAACCAATTATAAAGGGTAAATACATTTCTTAAGCTACATATTTTATTATTATTATTACAATGATTTAAACAATAAGGTAAATCTTTAGTGAACTTTGGAACCTCTTCATTAAGCAGCTGTTCCACATTGATGATAGATGGCACAGTTTGTCCCAATGCATGTAAACGTTTTTCCAGAAATTCTTTTTTCTGATAACCTTTTACGTACACAGTAGTAGTAGCTCCATTAAGTAGATGATTACGTAATATTTCATTTAGGTCATTATCGCTTACGTAGCCACCACTATACCTCAATCCATGATGATGTAATTCCAAGTAATTTATTTGCTTCTTCAGGTCATAACTTAAAGAATCGTACGGTATGAGAGGCTTAAGTAAATAATGGGCATGCTGGTCTCCACTAACAAACGAGATTTCCTTAGGATAGAATTCGGGCAGG
This sequence comes from Rhagium mordax, assembly GCA_963680705.1. Lineage (NCBI taxonomy): Eukaryota > Metazoa > Arthropoda > Insecta > Coleoptera > Cerambycidae > Rhagium > Rhagium mordax. The sequence goes on from OY796663.1 coordinate 3,705,295, forward strand.
TTAAAGCCTTGAATATCTACGACAATCAATTTCATGTTTACTCTTCGATAGTTCTTCGCATACTAAATTATTTCTACATTACATAATGTTTCTTATAACTCCACTGAGAGGTAAATACTCCAAAACGCGGTCGTGTATGAGAATGCAGTAGGCCTTGGTATTTGGGGGGAAGGGGGTCAAACTTTCAATTTCCATTTTTATGTCTACAATCGAAGGTTTAACAGGAGCCCTCCTCTTCGAGCAGTCTATAACGAATAGCGTGTGATTCTTGAAAGCGGCAAAATCTAGCATAGGTTTATTATTTGAAGCGAACGATTTGGTAAAATCAGTATACATATGATAGGCCTCAGAGTATTTTTTAGCCTTAAAGTCCAACCTCATATCTTCGTGAGGGTAACGATCATTGTTTAGCAATAATTTCACATTAAATATATCAATATTATCGAATTGCGTAGAGTCCTTCGTCTTGGCATCTTTCTTATCGGTTTGTAGAGCAAGGATGGCAGCTTGGGGGCTTTGAGTGCCATTTTTAACAACTATAATTTCTTTTGTAGCACCTGCCACTAGGGAGGGTATCTCATGAATTTCATATTGTCTATACGTTAATATGATTGGCGTATCGGCATTAACTTTAGCTAGAAAATTCAGTTTTGGAATATCGTTCAAATACACATGTTTCACTTTTAATTCAATATTGGTGATGGTTAGTTCGCCAACTGTATCATCTTCAGATACTTTAAAACAATTATTATCGCTACGAGCCCGTATCAAACGTAGAACCTGTTTACCGAAAACGTATCTCCTGTAATCGTAAAAGAATCCCAGTAAATGTCTCAAGGGTATTCTTAAGAAAAAGGTGAAATTTGTAGCGTCATATGTAATCAGGCTACCGCTAGGATAATTCCAACCTGCGATGCTATGAGAAAAATCATCTTTTTCATAACATATATAACTTTTTATCGTGCTCACAATTCCAGGATCGCGTACTTTATCTATTTCCATGCCATTTAATTCATAACTTATGGAATCAAATAAAAAGGCGCCCGCGTTATTGGTGAATTCAACGGTGCCCGTACCAGTAGCATTTTTCTTTAAAGTTCCCTCGATTGATAGCGCCCCCTCACCTATTTCAATCAAAGCGTCATGCTGATAAATGGCAATTTCAATTTCATCATTATTCCCATAGGCTTTAACGTACGGATGGTACGTTCGAACTTCGACTCGTTCAATTGAATCGTCGTAGTGGGGGTCTTGGAACAGCTGCAGTTCTTCTAACATGATAACCCAAAGATAATAAATATAAATAATTTGAATAAGTTAACTTGGTAGGTTCTGATGACGGTGGTGGTGGTGGTGACCTTGCACTTGTACGATTAGATACAGAATGAGGATGATGTAAACTTCCTCCGTATATATTAGGTTTACTACGGTTAAATATTAATCTCATGTTCTTTTAAGTTCTAACCTCACAATCAACTTCTCTCCTCGCAGATTAACAAGCTCAGAATTTTGATCGAGTATTTTCAAAGTGATATTCTGTATCTCTCGAATGCTGGGGTTTACAGGTAGATAAGTTAAATTCCTAGGTTCAATGTTTATAGCGTATCCGGGATCAACATTCAAACCGCATTCAAAAATCGTATGTGTAGGGCTATTATTGGAATATGCTCCTACAGTAATGTTACAGTCCACGTGGATCGTTATAACTCTGACTATATTAACAGGTAAATCAGACTCATATAATGTATCCGGTTTTAATGTTCTGCTGGCACTGTAACCCAACAGGGTGGCCAAGCTATCCTTGTGATTAAAGTTAATTTCGTGTTTACTTTTAATTTCACACTTGAGCGTATTATTGTTAGGTTTCAGCGAGAAGTATTCGTCAGCCTGCTGCTGTGATGTTACGCCGCTACCTACTAGTAATCTCTTTTGCAGATAGGATTCAATGTCACTTATTTCATAAGATCCTGTAGGTATAGTTATGACGCTTTCTTTGAGACTTCTATCACCGCCTAGCTCCCAATAATAAAACTTGTTATTCACACCTTCTTCGATGTTAGGTATCGTATTATAGGTGTCGAGACCGGTCAACGCTATCGAATAATCGTATCGGGGATCTAGTTCTATGGGATTATAAAAGTCTACGGAGAGAACAGACTTGCGACCACTTAACTGGAAAGTGTTCGATGACATACTGATTACACATCACGCGTGTTTATTATTTTTATAGAGAAATTGCAAACATAAATGTCCACAATTTACCGTGTTATATGTTTGATATGCATCGGGATTATATTTAATTTTAAATTTCCCGCCAAAGTATCGAACTAATTCCATTGGAGGTTTCAGAGATCCAAAGCTGTCGAAATATACTACGGAATCGCCTGTTTTCTTATATGCTACCCAATGAGTTCCAGCCCCCTTTACGCTGTCCAAGTTAATGATGGCGCTCTCGTTTCCTTTAAGTGACGTATGTGAAGGTAAAGAGTCTCTCATATAGACGCCTCTGAAATGGGGAATTTTTAACTTTTTCGCATACTTTAAGATGTCGAGGTCAGAGAGCGCTCTATCGGGTAGCTTCAATGGTAGTTTTTTGTCAAATATAAACCGTATCCTTTCTTATAGGGTTTCATGTACAGTCCGGAACCTTTTTTACCCAAAGCCACATCCTCCACGGCTCTATTGTGGCGGTGAGCTTCTTCCAATGTTTTCCTAGCATTCTTAGCGTCTATAACAGTTTTAGCAATGGCCGCAGCGCCACCTGACAGAGCTCCAAGAGCTGAGAGACCTGCAAAGATCGGTATTAGAGGTAAGAAGCCTCCGGTCTTCGGTAGCGGTAGAATACGGGGAACAGTGATTTTCTTCCTTCCACCTGCTTTCCTGATGGCAATTCGCGCCGTTTTAACACCGATAGCCATATCCTTTTTCACATCATGACTTGCGTGCTTTTTCAACGCTTTCACAATGTTCGATAGGATGGCCTTACGGAAGGGAATTTTCTTCTTTCCTTTCCGTTTATTACAGCCTCCTGCTACACCCATACCTAATTTACGTTTAACCTTCATGGCGTTTGTGACAGCCCAAGCTGCTGCTTTTTCACCTAATCTGGCGTCTTTAGATTTAACGCGTTCCCAAGCTCTTTGTTCCAGTATGTAATCGGCTTTATGTCTGTCGTCCAAGTTCGCGTTTTCGCTATAAGCAATATCGTGTTCACGGCACGCTTGATCCAAAGGGTTAACACCTGGATCCCCTCGAGCTAGACGTTTACGTAACTTTGTGCCGGGTCCGCAGTACTGATAACCAGGTAAATGCAGTTCGAAAGGTAGCTTGTTGATAAGAGTGTTAACTACACCTCTGCCGTGTTTCCTCGACGTCATCTAAACTAGAACTGATGATGTACGAGTCCGAAACTTCTATATATAGGAATGTACAGAGTGAAAAGTTTAGAGTTCATGATGCGCGTTCAAAGACAAAAGACGTCTCTACCCGTGGAGAATTTAGATTTATTAACTTCTGATCGTTCTGTAGAAGGATGTGTTAATAAACATGGTGAGTTATTTCCTAGCGCTTTAAGAACGATCGTATGTGGACCTAGTGGGGCGGGGAAGACAAATATTCTACTAAGTCTATTATTCGACTCTAACGGTCTATGGTTTGAGAATGTGTACGTGTACTCCAAGTCCCTGTATCAACCTAAATATAAATTATTGGAAGATGTGCTGAAGAAGGTAAAAGGCGTAGGCTACTTTCCATACACCTCCAACGAAAACATCATCGATCCTTCGGAAGCTAAAATGAATTCCATATTTATATTTGATGACGTAGCATGTGACAAGCAAGACAAGATACGCGCCTTTTTCTCCATGGGGAGACATAAGCTTGTAGATTGTTTCTATCTCTGTCAGACTTACACCCATATACCGAAACATCTCATTCGAGATAACTGTAACTGCCTAATATTATTTAAACAGGATAAAATGAATTTACGTCATGTGTTTGACGATCACGTGACTCCCGATATGAGCTTTGAACAATTTGAACATTTATGCAGAGAATGCTGGAACGATAAATTCGGAGTGCTGGTTATCGTAAAGGATTTTGAATTACATAAAGGACGCTATAGAAAAGGCTTTGATCAGTATATAAGTATATGAGATTTCAATAACACCAAGCATTATCAGTTAGACGCTCAAACTGAACAGACCTGTTTTGAAAAACAGGTTATCTGTTTTGAGAAACCCTGTATCTGTTTACAGACCTGTTTAAAATAGCTGTTTACCTGTTTAAAATACCTGCTTACCTGTTTAACATACCTGTTTACCTGTTTAACAATGAAGGTTACTAAAAAATTTACTCTCGCGGCATATAAACCACCTAGGGAGAAGGTCTATGACTTGGCGAAAGACTTGGCGCTCAAGAAGAAGATAAAAAAAGCTTCAGATTCTATTCGAAGGAAGTACTTGGCTTTAAAATTAGGTAGAGCTGAGGAGGACGATACAATTAGACGTTTATTGAAACCGGTCATTGAACCATTACGAGAACTCGGTGCTGTTAAGAATTCACCCAAGCAGAAGCAGACTCCAAAAGTAGAGAATACCATTAAATCTGAAATAAAGAAAAAAATAAAAGTGAAAGAAGAAGTGGAAGAAGAAGAAGAAGATGATGAAATATTTGAAGATTCAAGTAGTACGATTGACCCTGATGCCTCCGCCGCTGAACAGTATCCTACGTTAGCTAAGCAATATTTAACAGGTCTCTATGATAAAAGTAAGGATTACGATGAAACCTATGGCGTGAGATTTAATGACGAAATGAATAAATTATACATCGGATCTATGGAACTAAATATCGGTTCTAATGCCGGCTTAAGTATCGGCGATAAAATGTTTGCTGGAAGACAAGGCTTATATGAACTGCTATTTATGAAGAAGCCTCAAGGTTACAGCGAACAGGACTTAGCTGATTACAAGGAAATTCTGGAAACCTCTAACGCACATAAACGAAATTATGATCCTGCAAGTCAATTAAATGGCACTCGATCACATAAATATACTAAAGTGATAAAACCATTATTTAAAAAAAACAATAGTGGCGATGGCACTCCCAAAATAAAACATACTCAACCTCATAGTAGTGGACAGGGTATGAATATGGTTTACAATGAAAAACCGGTAGAATACGTCTTCTGGGACGATATAAACGAATTAGTGGACAGGCTAAGACTTTTAAATGCATCCAAGGCGGCAGGAAATACTGATTCCCACGACAACGAAATCTTGGCTATTTTAAATGAATTGAAAGAAGCAGGAATTATATATTAGTATGTAACAGCTCTCTACACACACTTCATATTCGCAATGAGTCTCGATAAGTTCGGTCGTTCAGCACGAGGTGGCGTTAGCAAGAACATCAGTCTATTACCACAAGGTCGAGGTTTTAATTTCACCAAAGATGGAAACATTGATGTGGAAAAATTGAAATTGTGTAATGTTCAACCGCCCACTGAAGATGGCGATGCTGTCAATAAAAAGTACATGGATGATAATGTGACTGCCATTGCTACGGCTCTAGCGACGAACTCGAACAATTACCAAAGGGATACTTCCACTCGTTTAGATAAACAGAGAGGCTCCATACAAGACCTTAGAAAATCTATAAAAAAATTAAATGATGAAGTAATTGTTCTAATGCAAGCGAATCTCACCTCTCTGTCTAACACAGTGAAAACTGTCGAGATGGCGGTTAATAAATTAAAAGCGAGCAAAAGAGTATAAATTATAAAAGTCTGACATATATGTTCATTTAATTTGATACCATCGATCTGTTATGTCTAATTCTAAAGAAAAAATTCAATTGGTTAATGAGCTACATAAACCCGCCCGTAGAAATATTAAGCGGCGCAGGCGCATAGTCATAAAGGGAATAGATGACTTGTGGCAGGCAGATTTGGCTGAGATGGGGAACTACTCCAAGGATAACAATAATTTTAGATACATTCTGATGGTAATTGATTGTTTTTCCAAGTTCCTATGGGTTAAGCCGATAAAAAATAAGAGCGGACCCGAAGTCACTCAGGCTATGGAGAACGTCTTCAGGGAGAGCAAGAGATCTTGTAATCATTTAAATACAGATCAGGGTACGGAATTTTATAATGTACACTTTCAACGCTTGATGAAACAATTTAAGGTTAACCACTACAGCACATATACTGTTAAGAAAGCCGCCATAGTTGAACGTGTTATTAGAACGATAAAGGAGCGCTTGTACAAGTATTTCAGTTTAAACGGCTCATACCGATGGGTGGAGGTGCTTCCCCACATTGTTAAAGAGTATAATAACCGAAAACATAGGACTATCGGGGTAAAGCCGGTGGATGTGAACGCGAAGAATGAAAAGCAAATTTTACGTTCAGTTTACAATCACATAAAGATAGCAGCATCGCGACGCTACAAGGTGGGCGATATTGTGCGAGTCAGTAAGAGTAAGCATGTGTTTAGCAAAGGATACACACCAAACTGGAGTACAGAGTTATTTAAAATATCCGAGGTTCGAATCACCAATCCTACAACCTATTTACTTGAAGATATGCAAGGTAGACCTATAAGAGGGGGGTTCTACGAAGAGGAGCTGCAAAAAACGAAAACACCCGATGTGTACCTCGTGGAAAAGGTGTTACGTAAGCGAGGCGAGAAGTCTTACGTGAAATGGCTGGGCTTTGATTCCACGCACAACAGCTGGATTGATTCAGATAACATTCTTTAACCTGCATGTGTGTGTTCTTATGAGAAAATGTGTCATACCCCCATGAGAAGTGCGAATTTACATTATATCTTATGAGATAATAGCACACATTTATGAAACTTGGGGGCCTTTTTAAATTAGTACCCTCCCTCCCTCCCACTACCTAATGCATAAACAGACAGATTATGATTTGAAAGCTTAGTTGTCTGTTAGTCTTTGAGTGCAATGGAATCACCTGCTGCTGCTAGTCCTTCATTTTCCTCTGAAGATTCCTCCGGTTATTGGAGTGAAATTGATCGAGTTAGTGATATTTATCAAGACGCTATACTTACTGAAGAACGATATATTTGTGAAAATGTGTTTTACGTTAAAGACTCTAATTATAAAATAATTACTGGACTTTCTCCTGCAAGAGGTTATGTTCCTGCTGTACGAATATTGCTGAACGTATCACATCCTATATTCACGAAACCAGATAATATTTCCTTCATAAGAGAAGACTGGAACGATTTTATTACTTACCTTCAACAATTTACCTCTGATTATTTTAATGATGAGATCAAAGATGATGAAGAAGAAGAGGAAGTGGAGGAAGAAATTCATTTCTCTGGTTATGCCCTAATAAAGGCTCCTTTTATCGGGAACAAGATGTTAAAATTGTCTGCCGCTGGAGTTTCAAGTTTATTTTATTTTTCAAGAAACACTGTATACGATATTATAAATATTAACAAACTCGTATCATCTCATATGGATTTGCTGCATAGTTTAAGTTTTCCAGAGTTCTATGATAACTTTTTAAATGTCACAAATAACATATTAAGTGAATCTCAATATGAATTATCCTCTTATAATGTACTATTAAAATTAAGTGAAATATATCCTTGTAACATTCACACATACTGTATTCGTGAATGCTTAGCTTATAATTTGAATAAAGTTCTAAATGATTTAGATAGAAAAATGTTTCTTATAAAAAAATGATTGAATAAAGAAATATTAATAATACGTTTTTTTATTTCTAGGTTAGGTATATGGAATAAATAAAATCATGATGTTTTAAATACATAATATATTGAAATAAAAGAAAAATACAGTAATAATAAAAAATGATTAATTACATATATATCGATTACATTTATACATTGATTACATATATTATAAAAAAAGAATACATAAAATGATCGATATTGAAATCTTAGGTATTATCATCAGGTATAATAATTGAATAATGACCCCACGGGAGAGTGTCATGAGTCTCGGAAAGTAATTTACGTTTATCATCGAAGGGGTTTAACGAGATTTTCGTTTGCTCAATGCTGTACACATCATGCAATCTAGATTGTATACAACGCTGAGTATTGTGCAATAGCCCTACGTCTCGAGTAGGATTTTTCAAAAATTTCTCTAAACACCGTAAATAATCCTCAAAAGTAATTTTTCTCTTAACGACGTTAGTCTTTACGCCTTTGGATTTTTTCACCACTTTACCTTGCGCCACCTTATACGTATATTGTTTGGAGCGTAACCCGATAAAATGAGTCATCAATTTACCGTTATTCTCATCCTTCATAAGACCGGGGATTTTTTTGTTCACTAACGGGATATCCCAACGATTATCGGGGGGATAGTCGCTGGTATCGAATCTTTGAATGTCTTTTTTGATGACCTCTTCGTACACGTCATCACACTGAAGTTCGTAGACCAAACTATCTGTATCGGTGTATAACAGTTTACAATTTTCCACCGGGAATTTAGTTAACATGTAGTCGTAATGGAATTCATACACGCAAGTTTTTGAAATATCTAAAATTGCCATTCCTATGTATAGGGGTTTATCGAATACAATGCGATTTTTTCTAAGTTCGATAGCCATTAGCGTATCACTAAAAACGGATCTACTATCAAAATTTGGACTGGAAATTAAATTTTTCGCCCCGTAACGCCCCTCCCACTTCCTAACCAGTTTTACTATACGGTGTTTCCGCACATTCTGCATTGTTTTCCCAAACACTGCGTTGTTCATCAGTTTGTAATTTGTTTTCTCAAATTCGGACTTTGCTTGCGCTCTTAACGATGTGTTTAGCTCTATGTACGATTTTAGCCAAGTAGACTGTTTGAATTTCAGCACTTTATGGATGCGAACTAAACGCAATCCGTGCTGCAAGACCTGCTTTAAATTTCTGTAATGTAAAACATAATTTTGCTTAGTGTACAGGGTGGTCATTAATTTGGAAAATTTGGAATTTGGAGCCGTTCGATGTTCCGCGCAAAAGGGTAAATCTTTGTGTAAATCGTGTAGATCATCCGGATACTCGAGATCCACATCAAGAACGTAACCGATTTCGGCATCATCGGGTACCGTGGTGACGTCAATGTTTGTATCGGTCCATTCGAAGCTGCCATATGGAAGGGGTTGATTCATAGCCCAGCCATATAAGTTATTTACATCATAATAAATCAGATACGTTGATGGTTTGGTGTTGTCATATTGTTCCGAGTACTTATTGTTAGCCTCACCATACCGATTACAGCATTGACTTACGCCACCACGAATGCCACGTTCGAAGAACATCAGCATATCTACGTCTTGAAGTGTTTCGAGTTTACACCCCGTATATTTGAGCATACAGTCCCACGTGTAGCCCGGAATAGTGTAATAGTGAGCGGGATCCAGACCGTATGTCTTGTGACAAGTGATGCGAAAAGTCTCGAACACGCACGTTAACAGCATGATGTCAGTTTTCATGTACAGATCGCTGTACTCGCCTAAATTTTGACAGTTAAATTTTGTCCAAACGATTTGAGCATGTCTGTATTCGTCCTCGTCAATGTCTGCATCGTTAAGTTTATTGTGAAAGCTGGTCAGGTCTGGTAATTCGGTGTCGTCAAGTCGTTCTATTGTGTCTATGTAGTCGTATGGAAAAACGCCCTTCTTTTTCAATAATTTCAATTTCTCTTCGTCTAAATTCGGAAATTCCCGTTTAAGATTTACGAAATTCTCCGCTTTTAATGTGGAAGCCAGCTCTTGTAATGAGCAGCCCATAAATCTAAAGGAATCTATGAATCTGAATTTTAAGTTAGTTTCATCATCGTATACCGTAAAACTAATATATTTTTCCTTATTTACCGGTAGCAGAGTGACGTGATATCTTTCGGCGAGCTGTTTAATTACGAAATGTGCGTCATAGCCCCCCAGGTTGTGGAACACCACTGGAATTACGAAGGATTTTTTATAATTTAAATTGCACTTATTGTGCGCAAACCCCCTGAAATCGCCGGTGAGGTGACAATGATCACGAACGATTTTATCTTTATCATTGAACGCTACCTCGCAAATGTGACATTTCTTACCGACCGCATCCTGTAAACTAACTTCCGTATTCATGGGTTCGATATTTTTCAATTTGGAAGAAACGAATTTTGCGATGGCGCTCAACTCGTCCACAAACCAAGACATACAATCTGTTCCACGATTACTTTTGAAAAAAGACCAATCGTCATTATAGTCACATTTAAAATAGTACCCGGCACTGTATGCTCTGTGTTTTTGATAGCGAGAACTTTTCGTTGCTGGTTCTGCGCCATAGCGATCTCTGTACTCGGACTGTTTATTTGCAGCTTCCGCATCGTTAAAGGGCTCAAGCAAAGATTCGAAATCCGCGTAAATCACAAAATGAACCTTTTCCTTATAGACGAAATTTTTAAACTTAACGTACAGTTCTTTTGGAAACTCAATTTTACATTCGTTAACTTTCTCGCAATCCCCCGTATGACCATCTAATTTAACCTGCGAAGAGAAATAATTGAGACACCTATCACAGAAAAATACTTTATGTTTATGTTTAGAAATTTGACTATTCAAAAGCCTTGATAAATCTTTGATGTACACGTAATGATATTTAATATTTTCATCTTGTTCCTCATCCTCGTTATCTGACTTGGGTGCCGGATCAAATTCAGATATTTTTGGATAATATTTATCTTGGATTAATAATAAATTTACGTGTTTTTCACGCTTTTGCTTAGTCAAGCGAACGGGGACTACTGAAAAATTTAATTTCGAGTCCATCTCCAGGACAAACACATTAACAGAAATATCAGCATTATTCTTTTCAAATTTAGAAATATATGGTATTTTCATAGGAAATTCAATTC